>JAKRZM010000530.1:4641-15580 GCA_036379175.1 Heliconius cydno galanthus | reverse complement strand
TGATTGTTTATTTTTGCATCACTGTGGTAAGTGTGCGTTCGGTTGTGTCAGATTTTATTATTTCTTTTGTTTTCTCTTATAATATGTTGTTGTTTTATTATAAATATATGAAGTTCATGTGTATTTGATAAAATCTGATCGACTTTAGCTGAATTTTGCATGTTTGGCCCAATTATAATTTGATTATGCTAGTGACGTCATCTTCCTTAACTAAAGCTAAATATAATAAATTACATGTGAAGCCAAGAAAGCAAGACCGCGCTATTTTAGTAAAATATATTCGGTATCATAAATACCAACATGCATCAAGAAACAATATTTTGATCTCTAAAATGTAACTTTCAAAATATTTATTATCTACCCACTCATACGATACTTCGATCCAATAAGTCCAACATCATATTGTTAGTTCCACCAAGATTGTACGTATGTAGAAATATATAGCTGATGATGTTATTTGGACTATAGCGAAGAGATTAATAAATAAAAAATATTTTAAGCGTGTATGTCATATAAGGGGCGCCATTCCACAAAATCCATACAAAGCACATACAACATACATTCATTTTAATGTAACAAACACTTCAAAACATTACGCTCATACATTACATAGTAAAAAATATTGAAAATACATCAAAAATGTCATTGTCATGACCTTTTTTCGTGTGTTCACAAATCATTGTATCATTTTCATAATCACGAGGGAGTTTTCAGAGTCCACGCTCCTCCCACCTGGCCCTGTGGTTCCCATTCCCTAACGCAGTGTTCAGCGATCAGCGCCAGCACTCGTCGGACCTCCGTCAGAAGGTTCGATAGGGTTCCATTGATAACTTGGGGGTTGATTTGGTGGCTTGTTTAGATGATAATGTTTATATCTCTCTTTGTTTTTTTTTTGTTTTGCATTAAGTTATTTTGTTAGTCGTCGTATTATTGCCATTTTAACGTTTTAACAGATATCACTTTTAATTTAGTTATAAATGTTATCCGATTTAGTTTAATTTTATAAATTTAACAGTATATTTATTGTTATTATTATATTTCTTTTACTTTTTTTTAATCATTGGAGAGATATAAATATACTAATACAATTTAACGTCACCGCACTTATTTCGGGTTGCAAAAGGAAGAGGACTAAAGACACACTCACCATATTCGTTCACAGTATCCTATCATAGTTATGTTGGTCTTTTAATTTTATTGCTAGCTTCTTCGTTATATACCGTAGACAATTACGATACCTTCGTTTTGTCAGTAATATTAGTTGGTTTAATTTATATGGAATCATTTTCCATTGTAAAAAATAGAAGAAAATCAAGAATTTCAAAATTATATATTCTTCTTTAAAACTAATAATTGTTATTTACGTTTTGGATCTTAAATGGTTTAAATGATTCCCTTGCAATATAATTAATTTCGTTAAGTAATATAAATGCATGTAATGTCGTACGTCTGTCGATATATTTATTTTCTATATAATAAACTACTTATATCGTCCTCGTGTTGTAAATGTTTAGATGTTCACCAGCACTTGACACTTGTAGCCGTCACTAATATGACACTATTAATATCTACTGTGCCCATGTCATAACGTGTTTGTTCTGTGTTAGTTTTACGTAAATTGTTTATATTCCGTAAATTTTTACAATTTAAAGTCATTGTATGTTTTTCTAATATACTATTATGATATGAACTTTTTTTTACTTTATATTTAATTAAATATCTACTAGTTTGTTATTTTTAAGTCAATTACTAGAAATAAGTTCGTTTTTTTTTAATTGAAGGCCTTCATAGTACTGCCTTTTTTTGAATTTTTACTTCATGACATGTGTAGATTTACTTTTTTCTTGTCACTACTACATTCGTTTTTTAACGTTTCATTTTTGAATAACTTTCAAACATTACAGTTACACAGTTCATTAGATGCGAAACGCATTAATATTAAATTAACAGATTTTCTATAGTTATTAATATAATAACCATTTAGATATCAGTTTTAGCATGTCATTGTTATTTTAATCATCAAATCTGAATTCGAGTTAGCAATCACTAGCTAGTGTACTATCGTGTTTAAATTTAATTTTATAAATATTTCTATTCTCTGAATGTATTACAGTTGTTCACACTATGGTCGTGGTTGCCGGTTCGAATCACAATGTATCAGCCAGTACTTCTGTACACTACGGAGGAGCACGGGTGTTCGTTGACGACGTTCTACGTGCGCGTTGAGCATCATGAGCCTACGCTTTTGATGATTAAGACTTGTAATAATGAGGTGAGTGACAATAAATGGAGGAAATTATGTTGGTGAAGTATTTTAAATGTGTATGTAATGTGCTACATATATCTCAGAATCGAAGTTTTGATCAATTTAGCAAACATGTATAAAGATATATCGTTAAGTTTCGTATAATATAATGATAAAAAAATATTTAACTTATTGATATAGATTTTTATATAAATAATATAAGATAAAAAATAAGCATTCTTAAAAAATACAACTGAAATTTCCATACGGTATAATCTGATGCAAATAATTCAATAGAGACTTCTGCTGTTCTAAATTGTGAATTAATTTAAATGATTAACTATAAAACTTTAATTACCTTATCTATATTAAAAAAGGAAAACTTTATTATTTATCTATTGAATTTTCATGACAATAAGGTGTTCGGTGCATATTGTTCTACGCGATGGTTTGAACGCAACCAGAAGGACGAGCGCGGCAACCGGCAGGCTTACTTCGGCACCGGCGAGACATTCCTCTTTAGGTAAGTGTTTTTTTTATATTTCTATATAGGCTAGAGCTTGCAACTTTAAAACTGAAAATTCATTCTTTTACACATTTTAAACAAATTCAAATTGATCTAATTTTTATTATTATTAAAAAAAAACAAAGCAAATCATTTAATGTACTG
Source organism: Heliconius cydno galanthus (assembly GCA_036379175.1). Lineage (NCBI taxonomy): Eukaryota > Metazoa > Arthropoda > Insecta > Lepidoptera > Nymphalidae > Heliconius > Heliconius cydno. The sequence goes on along the minus strand of JAKRZM010000530.1, from coordinate 12,665 downwards.
CAATGTATGATACAAACACGAGAAAAAGGCGAATTTGATGCGTAAAAGTAAGAATATACAATTTAAAATATATATACTTATATATACAAAATGTATGATTTTTTACTATTTCAATATAAAAGCGGTAGACTTTTTTAACAGATTTATAAATTTTTACTATTTGTAATTTTTTTTGTGTTGTTTATTTCTGTTTTTTTTGTATAAAAACGTAATTTTTCAAATTTAAATAATTTACGTAAAAATGACAGTTATTTAGCCTATTACTGTTGCGTTCGAATAACGACTTAATAGTGGTAAAAAGTTATTTTCTTAGCTATATCATGTAATATTATCTAAATAACATAATATATAATCACTTTAGACGTCAATTGTTTTTAAAAGATTTTTACTTTTTTACATATGTTTTTGCGTTGAGACGTTCCTTAATAAAAACTCTACAAATGTAGTTTTTTTTTTTTAAATGATCATTGATTAATCTGCTTAAAAAAGTGGAGAACGGAGTGTCTTTCACATTGAGCTGTTCTTATGTTTCCTTCATAAGTCATGATAAAACATATTTGTTTTTCATATTTCTTTTTAGTTTCCATACTAATTAAATGAAATTTGCAATTTTTAAGTGTCACTTCATATTGGTCACTTATTAATGATGACATAATTTTTCTTAAATAAATGATGATGATGACATGATTTTACTTTATAAAATAGAAATATATTATTTTAGTTATATTCAATTACTCTTATTATATTGTATTGCTTAATTTATTATTAAAGTGCTTTATATTTTTTAGATCGCTTTGACGCTTGTAACAGTTGGTGGTAGATTCCGTGAAAAGCTAATTTCTTTTTCATTTTACTGTAACATTTACGTAATAATAGTTTTAAGCATTACATTTATTTTATTTTTTATAAACTCTTAAGATATAATTTTGCAACCAAGTGATGTATTTTTTTAAAGAAGATTTTAAGAAGTTTAAATTAAAAAATAACAAGTTAAAAGTAAAAAAGAGTAGATATGCATTGAAAAGTCTTTTATACAAAATATATATCACTTGGTGTATTATGTTTATTTACTTATTCTTGGGCTCTTCGGGTAAAGGCTTTTTATTTTCGGCTTTCCACTACTCTCAGTGTCTACACCTTATGACGTGTCTGACATTACTTGCTACACTAACTTTACTTCATATCTTACATACCACCTGCATATTATTATTTCTGATATGAGACTTTTTTCATAGTTTTATTTATGTACTCAAATTCTTAACACACTTTTGCCCTTGGACGACGATAATTTTTTCTCGTTCTCCAGAAAGACAGTTCACGGTTTTCGGTTCTGCCATTTATACACAATGTCTCGAATTCAGATGAAAAGTGGGGAATAGAGTGTCATAACACTTACGGTACCCACCCACCCTTTAATTTAAATATTTGATTTTCGTCCCGTATCATAAACTTTTCAACACTTTACCTGTCAAAAGAATATTTTACTTTTCTTATTTATCATGAACTTTACACCTTTCAATACTTATTACAGATTAATAATGAATTATTAAATACAAACCTATTATGTGATTCCAAAGTACATATTAAGAAAAAAATATTGCAGAGGCATTGTTTTCCAATATCGAATAATTATTTTTATTATACACACTTATCTGTTTAAATTAATCTTATACATTATAATGCTATATATATACACTAATATACAAAATCTCACAAATTGCTTATCGCCTTATATTTACTCGAGTACGATCAGGTTACCGGCTTTTTAGAACGCTTTAATATCATATTTAATGCTGCCAAGTAGTTAGTTCTATATTTTAATTAGTTGCTTTTAGTTATAATATTTAAAATATAGTAAAAATACTATTTTATTTAGTTAATTTAAAATTTTGGTTGTTTTCCTAAATTTTGACATAATGTCTTTATTCAGCCAATTTCGGTTTCACTTCTTATTTTTTAATCTTATTTCGTTTTAAATCTTGTCTATACATTATTCATTTCTATAATTGAAGAGGTTCTCTAGTACCTATCATTAAATTTTTCTTTTACATTTTCTTATCTATTTTTTGGCAATAATATCCAAACCTTTTTTCAAGAGTTCACCCTGTTACCTGAATTTTTAATTTTGCTATTTCTAATATTATTAGTGAATCCTTGCATAAAGTGTAAGTTCCTCGAATCTAAAATATATAAATTAGTATTCAGAATATTCGTTTTTTTTATCCTAATCTCAATTGTGTGAATAACAAAAATAGTCACAAAAGACCCCATCATTCTAATACCCTGTACAACATAACACAAACATACATACAAGAGTTCGCTTACAGCCTTTACCCGGAGCGCGCCAAGTATCCGTGGGTGGGGTGCTCTATCGGGGCGGACGGGAAGGGCGAGAGCGTATCCCACGCCTCCGAGCTCTTCATGGCCGCGGATTCCAAAATGATCACCATCGGAGGCGGGTTAGTACAAATTACTATTGATTTATCCGATTTTCTTTTTAGCCTTCATCCGGTTAGGGCCAAGTACCCTTGGGTGGGATGCCAGGAGGATTCCAAAGATGAGGGCGACGTGAAAACGTCTCATGCCAATTCTCTCTTCATGGCGGCTGATAATACCATGATAACCGTTGGAGGAGGGTATGTTTGATGTGTTGTCCCTAGGTGAAATGTTGTTTGGTATAGTTGACGAGTCGTGGTCGTGGATTGAGCTATAGATGGCCCCTCAGATTTGATTTTAAAATTATTCTTACGACATTAAATATTTTTACTCACGTAAAAACTTAACTTCAGGGCGGCCACGATTCTTTGACAATACTCTACTAATGTCGTTTTGAATTACGTGTTGCTGAAAAGTTTTAGTGTGTCACTAACAAATTGTACAATTTCATTAGTGTCCATCATTGAATAAGAATATTTAGTAAGCATATATAGTGAGACAACATTATAAATTATAACTTTACACTTTAATAACCTTCATTTTCACGAAATGCGGCGTTAAGTTCCGGCATTCAACAAACAAGTGAATTTAGAAGGTAAATGGAGAACGAAATGTCTTGATATTAGGTTCCCAATCTTTACCCTGCTGTAAAGGATAAAGCGTGAAGCTAAAATATTTTTATCGCATAGCAGGATAGGAAAAGGATAGTGCTAAGACATTCTGTTCCCCATGCACAAAATTTTTAAGACACAGCGTATTGAATGACGAAAGTCTAAGTCGCACTTTGTCGTCTATTAGAGCAGGGAAATAAAACAATAAATAAATAAACTTTTTATTATTTCCAGTGATGGGCAGGCCATTTGGATGGACGAGAACATAAGGTTCGGCAAGACGGACCGCTGCTCCACGTTCAACAACCCCCCGTTATGTCCCAGCGGTGACTTTGAAATACGTGTGCTAGAAGTCTACGGCTTTTCCGGAGCTTAGACTTTTAGTTGGGTCCAGTGCGTCTAAACGAGTCTAGATTTTGGGACTAAATCTCAATAGCAGATCAGTTTCTATTGCCAATGTCACGTTGAATGGAAAAGATGGCATATTAAACAAAGTTTGAATTTTAAACTGTAGATCTAGGTCTCAGATAGACAAATGTTAGTGTCAAATTTCAACCAAATATCTTGACAGTAAATATCTCGTAGTGATGTGACCGCAGGACCCGACTATGTTAAACAAACATCGATAATTGGTACGGAGTGACGTAATCTCGATCCCGTGTGATGGTCTCCCCTAGTGAAACGATCGATGCAACGATTATTAATTAAAAGTATTATAAATTAAGGCAAACTCAAGAAAAAATATATATATTTAATTTGGCAGATCATTTTAACTTTCGGAATAGCGCGCGCGAATTTTTAATATACGTACAAATATGTATTATATTTTTTTAATTCGTATACGCCATTTTGACAGGTGTTGCCGTGTGCGGTATTTTTAATCGCGCTTATTAATTATTATCTGTGAAAATTGGCCATGTTTGTTAATGGGCTATATTATAGATATTCGTTAGGTATAATATTTCGTGTTTTTAATATTATTGTGGAGTCGTATGTTCCCTTGCCGTCTAGTAGACTTGTGATTCGCTTGCTCTTATTCTAGGTGCATTGTTAATTGTTCGTAGTCATGCAAAATTATTTAAAACATTTCAATAGAAGTGGATACTTGGTGTAGAATAAAATGTTATTCTTCTATTATCAGTAAAAGTAATGGGTTTAATGATCATAGGAGTATAATATTCTGTATAGGCGTCTTGTCACGTTATTTAACAAAAAAATATACTTTATACAATATGCAAAAAATACTCAAAAAATGTAATTCTAAAAATGTTATTAAACTTTAAAATCGATTAAATTTACTTTGTATAACTACGTCTAATTCTAAAAGTGTTTTATCAAAATCGGTTCAGTGCATTATGTGCGATATAATTTTTTTATCGCTACATATAATAAATGATATAACATGGAGACAAATCGAAATGATACTCGATAGCGAGGACGTCAGGATGTTTTGCCCGAGGCTTAAAACACAGCTGTCCTTTGAAGACAACGAATCGGGGAAATTAGGTTGTTTATTATATAATATAATATATAAATCTATAATAAGTACAAATGGGTGTTAAACGCAGAAAGCAATATTACGACTGTGAGATTGTGAACATTCCAGTGAAAGATCAAATGTCAGCCATATAATGGGACCGCCGTTGAATGAACAAAATATACAAGTTGTTATGTCAAATTTTCGGAGGAATATGGGTGTTAAAATGTTGAACTGGATCGGACCTATTCTACGAATAGACTACGACAGACATTCCGACACAAACGTCAGATATTATTGTATGTACTGTTTACACTTGTACGGTGTATTGAAAACGTCAAATCTGTTCGAAAATGTTTTAACTATATTAGACGCTCGGAACGCGAGATTTAAACAACCATACCATACCAACTATACTAGACACTTGGACACACAACCGCTGCTGTGACACTAATTATAGTGTCACATAAATTAAGCAATTAGAGACACTCGTGTTCATACACAGACACTAAATGTATACATTGAGTGTGCAGTGTGTAGTGTCGTAGTCTATTCATATATAGCTATGTATGTGTAACGATCGTTCTACTATAAATGATCCAGATGAAGTATGTAGTAGGATCTTGGACGCAAGTAATCGACTATTGGATATCGCTTAGCTTGTCTTCTACACTCGTCTTTGCTCACAAAATGTACCAAAGAGTTAGTAGTGTATGGGCAAATGTTTGAAAATTTCATAATAACGCGTAACTTAAAAGAGTGTTTTGGTAATAAAAAGTAAACTTCGTATAAGCATATCTTTTACTATAATACATATCGTATATTGTTACATATGTAGATCATTACAGTATTGTTCGATTGATTAGTTTGGTGGAATTCAACTTCAAACATTTGCCTATATTTAGCGACGTTTTAAAGTAAAAAGAGTATATAAATTTATAATCTGTTGCGTATTTACTCTATGGCATTATAATAGGTGTTGCCAGATAATATTTTTTTTAATAAAACGGCAGCTCTCACTATAGACACTGCCACTCCATGCGTCGTATAGTATTATTTTGAAAAAAAAAAAACGAAGGCTGTTAGCGATGCTGTTGTGGCATAGGCGTGTGACTGTAAACGCGACAGTCGTGGGTTAGATTCCCTTTCGGGAGAATGAATTGTTTTATATTTTCATTTCCTTACTCTGATAAAGAGGCAAAACGCGGTGTTGGGTTCCATGAATCAGCACGAAATGCCCCGAAAATTCGGCGGGAAACTGGGTATCCTATCACTAGGCTCCCTCTGTTTGACCTATGCGGAATACAGCGTGAGTGTGATACAGCAAGAATTTTAAAGAAATGTGCCAAAAATGGACCATTCGGATCAATTTGCTGGAATGGTAATGTCTATAACGTATTTGCTGAAATATTTACAAGTTTGTTGTGGGTGTTTTCATATCTCGATGTACGTGGTCATTTTTATTTAAGTTTTGTAATTTATATGTGTATAATACAGCCGAAGTGTCGTGGCCGCTTTGAAGTTAGGTTTTCTGAAGGTTTGCGCATTGTACACTCTATAAGAAAATGGTAAAATTTTAAAAAATTTCGTAAAATCCAACCTGGGCAGCCATCTATAGCTAACTTCTGATAGGCCACGACTCGTTGACCGTACTGTAACTCGGTAATTGTATAATTTAGATGTTTTGTCACAATTGGAAACATATCCGAGGCGAGTACAAAGCTTGCGTTCACTTTGCCTTTGTAAATATTTATTGCGGTACACTTTTAATTGTTCTTAGTGTTTATTTTTAAGTGATTTATATTTCGTTCTATGTTACTGTAGAGGCGGTACTGTGGCGCGTTTGAAGCCTAAGATTTGTTTTTAATTTCAAATTATTTATATAATTTATATTGATAATTAGTTAGGTAGAGAAACGTTTATACTGTATATTATAGTTGACTGTTCGTCCGGTCGTCGATGTCTGGACTATATATTTGTTAGCTTACTTGTTTGGCGTGCGCTGGCAACACATCTTACTTTATTATTGAATAAGTCTTGCAACATTTTTATATATAGTGGAATGAATTGGTTGTTTTTTGTACTGTGTATCTATTTATCTAGCCATTTAATGGATTTAAGATATTTAAGGCTGTCATTGTGAAACTGGCCTAACTCATGTTTTTTTTATAAACAGAGTTATTAGTGTATAAAACTTACATATTTGCTTTTTTATATACACAAAATAGTATTTAAAATATAGTTATGCAGTATAATAAAAAATATAATTTATGATACGTATTTGAGTATGTGTTGCCAGTGTCACGTTTGCGTTATTGCTATTAGCAATTTATCGTTAATCGGTGTGGCAACACTGATCTAGTCTTTATCTTGTTTTTTTTTTAATTATTATATACATAAAATAATATAATATACGATTACTCGTATCGGTTAGTTAGTGTTTACGTTTATTATGTAAAGTTATTAATCTCCGTTCTTACAGTATTTGTGATTTTTTTTTGTATGGCAAGCGTGTCATTGTCAGTCGTGTCAGTCAGTGTCAGTTAGTGAATGAGTGCGTGAATGTTCTACTGTTACATTCGAATAGTTTGTCCGCTTTACGGTCGGACTCGTTTACTGTAATCTAAATGTTGCTTTATTACGTGTATAAAATATATAATCCTGTATATGTGGTTGTTTTATTATTTTTTTATTATCCTGCTTTGATAAGAAAACATGGTTCTTGGGCTTCATTTACATGAAGTAAACGACTTAAGACTTGTAGTTGAGTTGTAATGTATTTTATGATTTTTTTTATTTTATGATATTTGTTTTGTTATAATTTGTTTAATAATATTTCTATAAAATAAAGAATAATTTAATTAAATTGTTAAAAAAAATATATAATAACATTTTACTGATTTTAAGTGATTACAATGTAAGTTTCGAAAGAAAATATCAACATAATATCGTGGTAAGAATATTATAAATATAAATGCTCTATATTGTGCCATCGTGACTGCGTTTGGCTAGAAACATGATTAATGTTTGTTCAATCTCAACTAAGAGGAATAAATTATTTTCATTTCTCCACTCTGGTTATACAATGTACGGCGCACATTGTACGGTGTCGAGTTCCATCACTGAAGTACTATAATTTGACAATTACCTACGCGCAACGTCTTAAAGTTCAGCAGATAATAGTGTGATAACACTAGATCCTCTTTACTTATCCTGTCTTGTGGGATATAGTGTAAAGCTAAATAAAACACTATAATCAAATCATGTAGTTCTGTCTGTGGAGGATAAAAAATCTTTAAAAAATAATAAGGAATTGTGAAATAATAACATAATTAGGGTTAAATATTTATTCATTCCCTAATTAATACATGGTAAAAAAAATAATTATATATTACTAATAAAATGGCAGGCAAATTAAGGTTATTGACACATCACATTTTTTCCATCTTTGTCCATTTAAAGGCATTATAAATTGTAATTACATTGAGTATATGACTAAG
>JAKRZM010000529.1:6374-16510 GCA_036379175.1 Heliconius cydno galanthus | reverse complement strand
AAGATTTTATAATTTTGAAGTCGGTGTCAAACTAATGCTACAACACCTTTACTACAATATCTAATTACTAAGCCTGTTTGTTTTACTTGGCACCGACTTCAAAATTATAAAATCTTAATAAATTTTTCACTTTTTAGTTCGTTGTTAGAAGTCGGTTTTTCTTTTTGTTAAAAATTAATTTTTACACAGGTTTATTTTAGTATTTAAACCAGGTTCACAGTATATCCCGCACACAGCGTTCCCCACTTTCCACCGAATTCTGGAGGCATTGCGTGTTGAGTGGCGAAACTCAACGCCGCGCTTTCCTCGACACCAGAGCGAAGAAGAAGCGATAGTCAAATGAAAACATAAATTTAAATAAATACCCCCCCCCTGCGCCACGAGTTGCCTACTATGTATTATTTTCAATCTAATGTTCAAATCTACATATCGAATGGTTCATGAGAGCACTCATCATTTCAATTGACTAGTATGAGATATAAGGTTAAAAAAATGAAGTTACATGGTTTATAGATTAGTATAGGCAATGATGACGTCGCGTACAGGAGTAGCAGGTGTGTGACGTCACCGCGCAGGAAATTGAATGTTCCCAATAACGAGACGGGCAGAAACCTTTAAGCCGATTTCTTAATATCCGCTTCTTCTTCCTTCAATTATGTATATACATATATGTTACATTAAAAATGAGCTCGGAGTTACGCTAGTTACGAGTAGTAAGTAGGTAGGCACCGGCAATCTCATTGTATACAAGAAACGAGAAATAACAATTTGTAATTGTCTGAGGTAAGGACATCCGCGGGGTAAGATCTCTACGGTGGAGTGTCCACGCTCTCGCGGGCGTGGTCTCCATATCTCAAGGTGGTATGAGTTAGCGACGAATAAAAATATTGTAGTTCAATAAAACAGTCGGGAGGTGTGAGGCGATAAATTTAAACTTTTTCAATTTTAAAAGCTCTCACTTCGGTGGCGCGTCGCCACTTATAAAATACTTGGAACTAGTTTGACGGAGACGGAGCCCAGCTCTGTGGAACATCACGTGTGTCAAATATCATTATAGATATAACCTTAAATAAAAAGTATTTTAATTACTTCCGTTTAATCATAATTAAAGAACAAGATATTGATATATAATTATATTTATTTTAAAAAATTACTAATAAAGATAAATAATCATTGATACTATATATCGAAGCTATGTATGAACTGTTTAACATTCGTTATGTTTGGAGTTCATGTCGTTAATGATCGATGTGTCTAGTACCTATCTGTTCATATTATATGTGTGTTGGCAGAAAGAGTATGTACGTAAACAAACAGTAAAAAGTATAATTGACAGCAGCAAATATTAATATGTGACATCCATCCATCAGCCTATTAAGGGCCACTGCTGGACATAGGCCTCCCCCAATGCTCGCCACAGCGTCCGATCCTGCGCCCTTTGAATCCAGCGGGTTCCCGCTGTCTTTTTGAGGTCGTCGGTCCACCGTGGTCGCCATTCGAGGACCTTTCTTCCCCATCGGTTGTCGGTCCTCCTGACAATATGGCCTGCCCATTGCCACTTTAGCTTGCAGATTTTGAAAGCTATGTCGGTAACCTGCGTTCGTCTACGGATTCCATCATTTCGAATTCTGTCGCGTAAAGAAATGCCAAGCATAGCTCTCTCCATCGCTCGCTGAGCGACATTGAGCCTGTGGATAAGGCAACCCAACAACAACAACCAACCCATACAACCCTACATATATTAGAGTAATCAAGTACTCTGTTTGAAATATTTAGCCAATTTTTGTACTAAAACGAATATTTTCCCAGGTGCTATAGGGGCGACGAGATGACGTGCACAGAGTTTGATTGCGTCGCGTCCGCCCTCGCCCGCGCCGTCGCCATCTACTATGGACTATGTGCTGTACCCCGTTATAGCGGGGTAGGCAGCGGGAAACATCGCATGTTGAGCGTCATTAAATTAATATATTTTAACATTTAACTATAAAATTAATACCATATATACAATGTCAAATTTTCATTTCCTTGAAATCTTAATTTGATTGGTTAAAGCGCCTTTCCACGATACACGAGCTCGAGCTGAGTCGAAGCAGTGACCTTTTTAGTTTAATTAAACTCAACCTAGTGTTAGGACACTCCGTTATCCACTTCCCGCTGAATACTCGTGGCATTGTGTGTTGAGAACCCAGGACCGTCGCGTTTACGTTCACATGCTTGCAACATGACGACGACATATTCTCATACTGCAAATAACTTTTAGCTTCTCATTTATTCATTAGAATTTTCTTACATTCAACAAACTGATTTAATTAATAAATATTTGAAACAATTTTTAGCTTCACAAAATGAACTGTAGCAAAACTATTTCCATATTTTAAAAGTAGGTAAAATAGCAAACTGTGTTATTTTTAGACATCCAGAGCGGCCACACTCGTAGCGGCGCTGGCGGATCCTTCGCAATGGGCTCTAAAAGTTTATGCTCCTTTAGTGTTTTAGCAGTAAAACCTTCATTTAAAAATATACAGATATACTTCACACTGCCTCCGACGTCTCTGCCTCTTCACTTTGTAATCATAATAAATGGACGTGGACAGAGAAGCAGCTATTACTGTTTTATTATTTTGGGTCTATCTACTACTATTATTTTTGTGATGGAAGATCCTTTCGATTTTGTGCTCAGGGATGAATTCCGATAAAGTGGTGTAAAGAGGCCGCCGTGTCAAAGTGATCTGACTGTAAACGTGATGGTAGTGGGTTCGATCCCCACTCCAAGGAATGACTCAACTCTGGTTGAGTAACGTCCTCTTACGAAATGTCTTAACATTATGTTTTCACACTGTATGCAGCACATAGCAGGGCAGGCACAGTACTCGACACACACTCAACACCACGACACACCAGTTATACGAGTGCTGTAAACGCATTGGTTGTGGGTTCGGTTCACACTCGGGGAATTAGATATTTAAATTGATATTTTCATTTCTTCGTTCTAGCGCAGAGCTTCCGCCACTGAACACGCAATGCCTCCAGAATTCAGCGGAAAGTGGGGAACGGAGTGTCGTAGCACTAGGTTCCCACCTGCACCTGCACCTGTGTGCGGGATACAGCGTGAAGCTGATATTAATTATTTCAAGTATAAAAGTCGAAAAATGATATTAACAATCATATCGCCGAAAGTATCAAGATATATTTTGTAAAATTATATGTCTTTTTAATATTTGTGGCGGCGGCGATAGTGTTATCGGCCTTGTCACTTTTATATTTATGATTCAAACGCTACCTGTCACGTGCAAAAAAGTACAAATATTATAAAAGTGTACATTTTAATTTATAAATGTTCTCTTTTTTCATTTAGAAGTGTTCTTCTTGAAGTATTCAATATTTTGATAGACAGCTGCGTACATACGTATATCTCACTTTTTTATTATATTCACCAATCTCTCGCTGTTTGCTTTGTATGTGTTATATTATACAGTTAGGAACGTGTCGGTGTACGAGCGGTGTCACGTACACGACGTACAACCTCATTCGCCGGCGGGCGGTCGTCGAGGTAACATCTCATGTGTGCAGATTATTATTTTGTTCCTTCAGTTATTCTTTTTACATGTTCTAATAGTTACCTTATGACATGTTGTTTTGATTTATTTTCATAAATTTCTAAGCTAAAACCTAACTGTACATTCTCCATTACACGTCTCTCTAGATATGTGAAGTGTGTATGTAACTATAGTAGCAACTAGCTAATTACGACTATAAGTATAACTCACACTCACTTCGAGAACTGACATATCTTATCTCTTATCTCCTTATAGGAAATTTGCAGAATTTCTATCTAAATCGAAAAAAATCCATATTTATGTTTACTTTGTGAGAAAAAACCCTTTTAATATAATCAGGTTTTGTTTTAATTTACACTTTTTCTAATATTATACGTTGGTTTTATTGGTCACGTTCATTTCTGCTTTATAATCATAAACCTCCAGGTATTCGCATACTAACCAGTACGTGAGGCGCAGGCCAGTGCTACGAGCGCGGCGCGCAAGTAGGCAGGTAAGTAATGCAATTACTCTAAACAATGTTGCTTGTTTACAAACTTAATAACTTATTTCATAGCAGTTACCATCGTCAGAGTGAACCAAATGCGAAGACATCCCGTTCTCCACTTCCTGCCCGAGTTGGGTTGGCAACTTGACGGCGCACTTTCTCTTATCATAGATAAGAAGTGAAAATAGCTTTCTTGTAACCACCAGTTCATTTGATTGTTCCTTATTAGTTTTATTGTTATAGACAAAAGGCAGAAATCCACCCAAATATGAAAACTGTATGTTTTTTAACTAAATGTTTTAAAAATGAAATAAATAGTCATAAATATTTAGTCTACATCAGTAACTAAAATGCTAATTGCTTAAGTACAATTAAAAATCGTATGTAATTGATTCGTTTGCTCAGTGTTCCGTGGAGTGACACGAGGCAGACGGAGGTGCGTGACTGCGGTCGAGCTCGTTATCTACTACGCTACGTACGCTTACTTTGCACATTCAGCTGTAAGCTTCAGTTCTGCCCACTGCCTGGTTGAGTGGCGGACCTCAACCCTTGTGCCCTTGCGCCACACCTGGCCTCGACTTCACTTTACTTAATACATAGCTATAGCTGTACATTTCATTTCTGTCGAGATAGAAGCTCAGGGAAGTAACGACGTGCTTCAATGGAGGTAATGCACAAGGACTTTATATTCTTGCTTATCTTCACATTTTGTATTGTCCAGGGAACTTTCGGAACTACTAGTTGTGGCCCGCAACTTTGTTTGCGGAAACCTTAATATTGGAAAATCTAGTTTTTTCCGTGTTAGTAAGAATTTCGAGAATGTCTTATAGCTTCGCCAAACGTGGTATAGGACGTCCTCCAGTTGGGTGGATGAAGTACGCCTTCATGCAAAGTGCTGGCGACGTTTGTATTCAAAGGACCGGAGGCCGAGCTCAGTGGCGCACCAATGAAGATGTCTGTGTCGAGCGGGCTATATGATGATGATGATGACATATGTTTTTTTCTTACATTTCTACGGACGTAACGAGCACAATCAATCATTTTAAATATTAAATATACATAAATATTAATATTATTAATAGAGTCTGAGTGTACTTAACGTTTTTCACTAAATTATTGTAAAGTAATCTTTCTTCTAATGAATACTTATCAAAACCAAACTCGTGACTTTCGTCGGCCTTCGAGAATCTAGTTCAGTCGTATTGAAAGTTGACATGGTATCATACTGTTATTAGTAATACGATCCACACCAGGGTGGACTCTCCGTCACGCGACTACCCGTCTCTACCCGTCTCTACCCGTCTCTACCCGTCTCTACCTGTCTCTATCGGTCTCTACTCGTCGCTACAAAACTCCACTTTAGATAAATTATACATTTTTGTGTAATTATATATAATTGTGGTTATTATTGTAATTGCCACGATAATATTTATTTGTTTTTCAATAATGATCATTATGGTATGTTTTATTTTTTGATTAACTAAAGAATAATAGTCACGACATGTATGAATCCATGACAAAATGTCGTCTAAATATAATTTGATTAATAATCCCTACAACTCAGGTTATTACTATAATATTATTTATATATTTGTCTAATTCAATGTAACAGTTCGTCGTTGTGACAAATAAATAGTTAAAAATGTATCCAATAATAACACGCTAATGTTGCAGTGCCTGATATAAGTGGTGTGTAGACCTACTACTCCAGAAGGGTTGAACTTTTGGTTTTAATATTTCTTATAGTTTCACGTATCCGTAGCGGGGAAGGCAGAGGGAACCTAGTGTTAAGACACTCTGGCGTTTGCGTATGCAACATCAGAGCGATAAAATGAAAACAACTCCTGACCCTGATCGATGGAATCATGCTTCATGTTTTTAATCTTTTTATATAAAAATATACCGAAATGTATATATATGTGTATAATGGCTATACACAAAGAAGAGTATCAGGTCTCCTGATAACTGCTGTACTGTGATTACAGCGTAATGGTTCATTAAGTGGTGTCAAGTTTCATGAGTATGACGACTAAGCGCCTGACAGACAACGCACAGACAAATCAACAAGACTCAGGCGGTTGAAATTAAGCATGTACGGCGGTTAAGGAGGGTAGGGAAGCAATAAAAGAGAACTTTACGAAATCATCGGGGATCGGAAATAGAGACAAGTCGTGGTGCAAAGGCACAGTGCGGCGTAGAGTTCCACCACTCAACATGCAACGGCTTAAAATTAGGCGGAAAATGGGGAACGAAGTGTCTTAACATTGGGTTTCCTCCGCCTATCTTGCTGGGTGCGGGAAGTGTGGGAAGTGCGGGAAGTGCGGGAAGTGCGGGATACAATGTACAGAGCACTGTACAGAATGTGTATAGAGCACTAGTTTCAACAAACATAATTCTTGTATTTATTTACATTTATAACTTCTGACATCCTTAACTCGAATAACGATTAAACTACAATCGTGAAAGTTGATATTTTATAACGTGTATGTCCCGGGGAGGGGGGGGGGGTGTGTGGCGATCTCCGCCTTCGTCCTTCAGCTACCTGCTATAATATTTATTTATTATATTTACATACTAATGTGGTCTATTATAACATCTGCAAGTGATGTAATCTATATATATAAAAGGACTGACTGAGGTAAGACGCACGCACAGCCGTAACCGCTGTGAGTAGAAACGTGAAACTTGGACAGATGTTGACTTTCGTAATCTGCACATCCACTAAGAAGGGATTTTGTAATATTTTAACCCTAAAGGGGTGAGATAGGGGTTGAAAGTTTGTATGGAAAAAAATGTAAATCGGCACCGATTCTTATAAAACTTGAAATTTAGATTTTTAAAAGTATTTAATTGAATACGTGTTTCATAGTTTTCTAGAATTCTTCCCCTAAGGGTGCAAATAAGGGGTTGAAAGTTTGTATGGAAAAATTCTTAAATCGCCACAGATTTTTATAAAATTTGAAATATTTAGACTCCTAAAAATATTTAATTGAATATGTGTTTCATGGTTTTCTGGAACTCCCCCCCTAAGGATGCAAATAAGGGGTTGAAAGTTTGTATGGAAAAATCTTCAAATCGCCGCCGATTTTAATAAAATTTGAAATTTAGACTCTTAAAATATTTCATTGAACACATGTTTCGTGGTTTATTAGAATTCACCCCTAAATAAGCTAGCGAAGCTGCGCGCGTCCGCTAGTATCCTATATAGGCAGGTATTGTTGAATATTCAAACAATCGTCCAAGGCCGTCGTGTAGCGAGGGCATAGTCCTGGGAAGGAAGACAACATGCGGTGTTGAGTTACGCTACTCAGTTTGAACGTAACACTACTCTGCAAGGTAAGCGCAGGCCAGAGCCCTGTTCCTGCACTACTGCTACAGGTGCCAGTAGACGGTACTCCAGACAGTACTAGATCCAGTAATAACTATTTTATTTTTGTTTTTTCATATTGTACAATGGTTATCTCTTCCAAATTAAATATTGAAGCACATAATGTAAGTCCTCATCATAGCGTACGTCTACGTCTCCCTTCCGGAGCGCGGCTGGCCTCGCGCCGCACGTCTCGCCGCTAGTGCTAGTAGGTCGACGGGGGCTAACTAACTGAAACATGTAACACACTTTGTTCTGCAAACATTGAGTTGAGTTGAGGACATTCTGTTTGAGTTGGACTCCAAGATCGTCCCTCTCCCTCTCCCCCTCACCCTCCTCCCGCCGTCCACACCTTTGCATACATGACCCCTATACGACTTGAAAGAGCTAGTTACTTGAAGAGTTTTATTTTTAAATTGTTAGATGTTGATATCTAAAACTGACAGATATTTGTAGTTTCCCGCATATACTCTATGGACTGTGCGCCAGAGCGACCAATGATATATAAAGAAATTCATGTTCCCACCCCCAGGATCGGTGTTGAACCCAAAGGCCGTCGCTTTTATAGTCTGACATTGTGCCAATATCAACAAAAATATATATTTTTTAGTTTTTAAAACCTACCTTGAGATTGTACTTGTAAGATATTTTAAATAATGTATATGATATATGTACATGTTGCATATGTACTAGTAGAGTAAGCAAGGGCTCGAGAGAGGGAAGATACACAAAGAACTGTATAAAACTGCAGCAGTTGCCATATCGTGGGGAAGTCTCAAAGCTCTGAAGGTGTAAAGGAGCATCGGTGCGGCGGCGCATGGGGCGCAGATAAACACCGCTCGCCTCGAGTGTGGGGACAGAACTGCTGTATCCGGTCTGTGCGCTCGTGTGGAATGAAGGCGAGACGTCAAAGCAGCAAGTGGAACGCTTAATTCTTACCTTTCGGGTTCCATTGATCGATAAATATTATTATAGTATTTTAAAACAGAAAGGTTTTGTGTCTTATTGTTTTTTATTTCTAAAATCAATATCTTTTTCGACATTTTTCAATGTAAGGAGAGGGATCAGTTCATTCACTCCTCCCACTTTTTTGCATTTTTGTGTTTAATATTCATTATTTTATTAATTAATAAAGTTATTTCATGGTTACTATTAGTCTAAAGGTATCCTCTTATTTCTTAAAGTGTTAATCTAATATGTTTAGAGATTTTTGATGTAGCGTAGCATTAAGTACCCTTAATCATTAAATATAGCTAAGTTACGCACATTTAGTGTTCTGAATTTCTATAATATTCACCACGACCCGCCTCGACCCGCCTCGACCCGCCTCGACCCGCCTCGACCAGTCTCTCCGGGGAAATCTATCAGATGAGAATTAAATAAAAATTCACCTTCGCCACTATGACTTTTTGCTTTGAATCGATGACCACTGGTTAACTGTATAATAAAAGGTCATAAGCACTTTTGAATCGTCGAATGAACATATGAACAAAAAGCTAGCACCAGTTCGGAAGGCAGTTCTGCTGAGAAGAGCCGGCAAGAAACTCAACAGTTGCTCTTTTCAAAATCAATGGTACAATCTATTACATTAGCTGGCAGCTATCCTGCATTACATTCAATAGACATTAATTCAATAGACATGTTTGTCCTCTAAATATTTTTGAACAGTGTAATACGCTTTACTTGTTAGAATTTTTTTTTACAGATATTTTAAACTTTGGAAGTGGCAAATTAAGAATAAACTGCGGAATTTTATTATATACACGTACACACATAAAAGATAAAAGATTTATTAACTTTTTGGAGGCGAAAACTTGGTGTAACAATCTTATCTTTATTTCTCGTTCCTATCGTATGACTGTCACTATTTTTGCTATGACAATGTATTTTTTGTCGGACAAAGAGAATGTTATAATATACAAATTGGGAAGCAACTGTAATAATACCTGCATCTTTGAAAACATCTCGCAGAGAATCTCGAGCTCTTAGATTATAAATATATCTCACGGCTCTTTTTTGGAGAATAAATATAGAATTGATATCTGCAGCACTGCCCCATAGCAGCATCCCGTAAGATAAAATACATTTGTAGAATAACTTCCAACAATATAATATTACATACCAAATGTTTCCATCCTTTGTTTCCAGAGCTACGTATTATTTTCATTGATTTGGCATTTGTAAAGAGCCGTCGGCCTTTTATTAAGCATTCCGTTCGCGCGTGCGATCAGACACAGAAACTAGATTAAAAAAAACACGCGCCAGAACCAACAGAGAGAGGAGAGTCCCGCGTCGGCAGTTACATGACGCGTTCTAATTACAGTTGTCCTATATAGGAAAGAAAAAAAAGTGCAGCTTATGATACTTTCTGAAAAAAATATGAAAATTATCGGAAGTTCAAAAGTATTCATAAAAAAAATCCCTTAAGAATATTTATTTAATTTCTAGTACGTTTTTAGTCCAAATGCAAATAAAGCATAAAATATTTAATATATGTTTAATTTAGACATTTAATTGACAATCAAGTACTAAGTACTAAGTGTTCGTCTATTACACTCGTACACCTACAGCGTAGATTGGGAAACATAAAATATTCCATTAACTTCATAAGCTTTCAAAACATTCATAGTATAGTTATATAAGTTAAGTAATTAATAAATTATGCAAATGACTTAAGATGCTTAATGGCTATTAAGATTGATCGCGGGCGGTGCGGGGGAGGGGG
>JAKRZM010000527.1:854693-881393 GCA_036379175.1 Heliconius cydno galanthus | reverse complement strand
ATTTTGATGATACTTTTTTATTTGAAAACTTCCCGTGTAGTCTGACAGATATTCCACGAATGAGATTGAAATCAAAAACAACTGCTGTCATATGATTTAGACCAACAATTCACCATGGCCTCAGTTATATTATACAAATATGGCTTTTTTATTCGTAGTTATATTTTACCTGATAAAGCATAAAGTAAAAACGTATATCATATTTTTTATAGAAAAATCGTTGTTCATTTATCACTAATTATCTATTACCTACACCTGACGTCCCCTAACACTATTTATCAACACTAATGGTCCCACAAACGGTACGTGCACGGCTAAAATAAATATGATGTAAAATTATGAAAATATAATAATATTAAATATTTAATATAATATAAAATTTAAATATTTATTGATATTGCTATATAAAGCTACTAGTTCCTGAGATCAGCGCGATCCACCTGACCCAAATATTAAAGATCATATTGAAAAAAACACATAAAAATATCCGTTTATGGGAACCAAATCATTTCGTTGACCCTTTTTTTACGGTTCTTGCACTCCCTGGGGTTTCAATCCGTTATAATTTCATCACGATCTTGCACCAGTTTTTTTTGTTTTTATTTTTCAGTATTATTATTATTTTAAATGACTAACATATAAATATATATAGATAAACATATTTTTTCAAAATTGACTTTTATTATTTCAAAAATATTCGTGGGGCCGTTATGGCGCCTGTCCACAACCTGTCACTTTTACAGCCGCACGCTTATACCTCTGCGTCACGACTGGACTCGCCTGTATTCTAATATTTTTTTTTATTAAATTGAAAGAAGAGTACCTTTACTAAGCTATTAAAGTACTGGAACTTTTAACATGAATATAAATAGATGAAGATATATTATAGTGAAATTATAGACTAAACTAGACTGGCGACAACGACAATAACATTCTATCACTTGTCAAATACAAAGGACGAATGTTGATTCAGTAAAACACAAACAGCAAGCGTATGAAGTATTCTTAAATAAACACTTGACTTTATCACAAACCGCCTGACGTAACTCGACGAGCAAAACTACAGCAGTGAACTCAGGCTAAACCAATATTTGCATTATAGCCGCGTTGAGGCATTTTCATTTGTCTATCTGTTGCTTAAGTAAAAGATAAAATTTACATTATTTATTTATTTATTTCAACTAAATCTATAATAGTACCTTATTATTTTATTATTGTGTTTATTTCACTTCTTATTATAAGGAGAAAATGGAAGTAGTCTACTATCAATGTGAAAATTCTATTACTTTTTTAATACTATTGTTAGAAATCGGAAGCGGTTAGCGTTTTTAAAATAACACGATAAAAATACATACCGTCTATATGTTTCCAACGTACTCGGATAGAGGTTCCACGTAATTATAATAAGTGACATGTACCTATCACTCAATAACAACACTACACACTAGATACCTTCCAATCAGGGCTTCCGCCTACAAGAAACTGTTCCCGTTTGACACAATTCCACTACTTTTTTGTCTTTTTCACCTAATTCTACCCACATTTACACGAATATGCTAACACTATATCTTTAAATATGTATGTACCGCAACATTGCAAATATTTTCTTTAAAAAGGCTAAGAGAGAAAGAGAGTGCATATATTCGTTATTTTCAGTCTGTTAAATTGGCGTAATTAAACGCGGCAATTTCACATCGAACCCACTACAGTATACATGTCAAATATTACATGATACGACTCGATACTCAATGCCTTTAAGTTTTCGCCTACTTTTAAATTAATTTCCCTCTGATTCAAAATATTATGCATAACACTTTGCACAAACCAATAAGTGCAAGTTAAATGAAAATTTTAATCAAAAAGACTACGAAATTTAAAGTCAACAAATTGTAACATAAAAATAAAATCTCATTGCTGTGATCGTTATGATAGGTACGCTTGACCGCCAGATTGTAAAATCCGAGATTGCCGAAATGCCTCTTTAGCATTTCAGCAATAAAAATACTACTTTATTTTGATTGGAATAAAGTTCAATTTGATTTGAATATGATTGGACGTCATATATGAACGTTGCGAGTACATAACGTAAGTCCGTATGCAGTGACCACTAACACTTATTATTGCGTCTACATGTGATTTAGGGCGCAGTTAAATATATTATGTGGGTAGTATTAACGTGCATGCAATTAAAAAAATAATTATTCCAAAATATATTAAATATTTTATTCATCCTAAGTTACTTTTCCTCATTGCATAAACAATAAATGCTTACTTTGTTAACATAATATTTAATTATTATTAGATATTAATAATAATAAAAGTACAATTTTTTTGTATGTATCCACCTACCACAAAAACTAAACACGACAAAACTAAAGCACGTGACAATTACAACAGTGTTTGAAAACATGCGCTAAGGTTGCCAATATTCAATGCTACCCACGTGTTTGTGAAACGATTAACCGAGCATACCATAATGAAGCGACATTGACAGCTCCTATCGTAAATGTTATTTAAGTCTAAACTAATACTTTAGATCTGTAGACAGTATTAAGAGGCGGGTGGTTAATGGCGGTGGTCGCATATGGTCGCTTCGTGGTCAAATGAAAACTGTGTCAGTGTGAACAGTTGCGTGGACGCAGATTATGTTTGTTACGCATTCTAGGTTCAAGGGGAGCAGCCAGATTGCCGACGCGTTTCACTATTTATAGTGCCTCGAGTCTATTTAAAAGTGAATGCCAAAGAATCGTTGGAACAGTGCCAAATTGTACAACAGCTGACTGTAAACAAACGAATTAATATTAAGTAATTATATTTTCAAATTTGTGAAATAATATTTTTAAAGTATAAACAAATGTCTGGCGCAAGTAACCGGGCAAAATTTGCAAAATGTCGCAAAAAACGGACTCGAGTGATAGTGATGGGCCAATCATAGAAGATAACGTTATTCGTATACAATTGCGAAAGCCTAATCAACGAAAATGGGAACTGCGGACACGAAATCTTTCACCCAGCATTAAATTTCCAATAATACAACTGTTTGATTCTGAAGGAAATTTGTTAATTGAGACCAATGATGATAACATATCAATTAAAAGTTCCGATTGTAACGAACCATTACTAAAGACCAGCCAGTCGCTAAACGAGAAAGATTACAGGCATATAATTAGAAAACACTTAATTCATAAACATAATTCAATATCGGGGGACAAAGTATTCACACGCGTCTTCCGCAATCCAGTAGAAATAAGTGATAATAGCGAAGAGAAAAATAGCAGTTATATAATAAAGGACAGTAGTAGTATATCAAACATTCCAAGCAAGCTCACAGTAAACAACAGCTTCCACAATTTGCAAATAAATAGCCTCGACACCACGCCTTTCCATTCAGAAGGGCCGAGCGAAGTGAGTAGCTATAAAAGCTCCGACAATGAGACTTACGAAGATCTTGTTTCTAATGATAAATTATCCCAAAATGAAGCTGAAGTTATTGAGATTATTGATTCAAATTCAAACTCGATTCGGTCCTCTACCATATCTCTAAACAAACTCGAAGAATATAATAAAGAAGCCTCTGAGGAAACGGAAAATGTATGTTTAGGACTTCAAACATCACAGTCATTTCATGATACAACATTGTCAGCTGAACTGAAAGGGTGTCATTCTTTACCGCGCTCAAACTCTGACGCACTATACAAACGCCCTCAAAATAAAGTCTCCTTTCTTAATACTTACCTGAAAAGCTTGCCTGCTCGCAATGGCTCTAATCCAGATTGGTTTGCCTTACACCTACGTCAAACACTAAAACCAACGTGCACGAATAAAGAAATAAAATGCAATGGAATTCCAAACTTTAATTTGGAAGAAGCTTGGCGATTTAGTAAAACTGAAGAAAACACTTCAGATTACGATTTCATCAATGTTCCAACAGATATAGCCGCCGATTGTGAAATGAAAAAGCGTTTAAAAATGTATAGAAGAGGTATATCAGAAGTAGAGCACTGTAATAAAAGTACAAGTATGTTTATAAAAAAAAGACGTCACTCTGTGAGCGGTGCCCCGCGAATTACTCGGACTTCTTCATCTGAGAGCGTAGACGAGGCTGACGTAGTACTTAACCGCTTAAAGAGAAGGATACTTAAGAACAAGTTAAGAGAGAGACGACGCGTGGTGATCTCTAAATCTTTTCTTAGTGAGTAATATTTCAGTTTCATTTAATATAGGTATATAATATTAAACAACATTTTTACTAACATATTATATAGGACTATATTAAAAAAAAACATTAGTATATCTTTTTTTACGCCGTTTTCTTACCAGAACAGGGAAATAAAAAATAATTAATTTCCTCGATGGGGATCGAAACCACAACCGCCACATTTACAGTCAGAGACTGTTCCGCAACGACCGCACAATTTTTATAATAACTTTTAATCTAAAATTAATATATTACAACGCTAAAAAGTAATATGAAGAAAATATATTTTGAAAATATACTCAGCATATTTTTATACTCTGTACCATTATGATGCCTTTCATTAATATTCAGTAAGGTGTTACTCATAACGAAAATAGGTCTAAAGGGTCCATAAATTCGCAAAACCGCTGGCGCGTAGGCGAAAACACCTTTATTTTCATAATAGTAAGGTCCGGAGGTATAGGAAATATTTGTAAAGGTCTTAGTTGTGTTAGCATAAGGCTACACTCCATTATCCACTGATTTATGTCGGGCAGCTGTTTGCTTCGGCTGTCATATAGTTCGTTAGGTAATAATTGTTACGTTAAATATGAGCATATAATAATAATTAAAATATTGTGAAAACTTTCATAGTAGCTAAAGATGACCTGCTTACATTTTGTTGTATTTATAAAACGTAATATACGTATCGTGAGACCAATCGTGGCGCAGGAGCCACTTATAAACGCGACTAGTTGTGGCTTCGATNTATTCAGTAAGGTGTTACTCATAACGAAAATAGGTCTAAAGGGTCCATAAATTCGCAAAACCGCTGGCGCGTAGGCGAAAACACCTTTATTTTCATAATAGTAAGGTCCGGAGGTATAGGAAATATTTGTAAAGGTCTTAGTTGTGTTAGCATAAGGCTACACTCCATTATCCACTGATTTATGTCGGGCAGCTGTTTGCTTCGGCTGTCATATAGTTCGTTAGGTAATAATTGTTACGTTAAATATGAGCATATAATAATAATTAAAATATTGTAAAAACTTTCATAGTAGGTAAAGACGACCTGCTTACATTTTGTTGTATTTATAAAATGTAATATACGTATCTTAACACCGATCGTGGCGTAGCGTGTGACTGTAAGCGTGTGTGGGTTCGATTCCCACTCGAGCAAATAAAATATTTAATATTTTCATTTCTTCGCTCTGATGTCGAGTTCTGCCACTTACCAGTGTTTTAATTTTTTTTTACTTTGAGTGTCTTAACATTAGGATCCCTAGGCCCTAGGCTCAATAGCAAGCTGAAAAAAAATATACGTATCTAATGGAAAAAACAGTGCCAAAAGGAAATATTGATGATTAGGTATTCTTTTCTTATGTATTCATTCACACCCTGACAAGCCATTGGCCTTAACATTACAAAAAAACCTTATTTCTTTAAAATGTTGTCTCACTATTTACTAAAATAGTAATATTTTCTTTCCAAAGTAGTTCTAGTTCTAGTGTTATGTTTAATTAAATTTGACGAGCAACATACATATCATCGCTGTTCTATTCTCTTTCAATGTCACGGTCACATTGCTATACGAGACAGCTTCCGGCANTCTTTTCTTATGTATTCGCCCCCTTGAATATTGCATTAAATCACACCCTAACAAGCCAAAAAAACCTTATTCCTTTAAAAATTTGACTCACTTCTTTGATTTTCTTTCGAAGGTAGTTCTAGTTTATGTTTAATTAAATTTGACGAGCAACATACATATCATCGCTGTTCTATTCTCTTTCAATGTCACGGTCACATTGCTATACGAGACAGCTTCCGGCAGCTTCGTTTCTTTTATTTAAAAATGAAATAATGTTCATAAATTATATTAGAACAAAAAATAATTAATTAGTTTTTGAATACTGAACCTATAGTTAAAATAAATCCCTTATACATTATCCAGGGGTGTCCGTGTCTACGCACGCCCCGGGCTAGGAAAACCTTGTATGGAGACAGCTAGCTATTACTAGCAGATACGATACTTGATGGAATTTAATCTACATCCTCGTTTACGTGTTCGATCAAAATCGGGCATAACGACACCCTCTTGTACTCTTTTGTTTCATTTTCAATAAAGACAAGAAGACTTCTTTGTATTTTAATAGCAATAATCACATATTTAAAGTAATTTACATTTTATTCGTCAAATATACTTAAACTTTTACAAAAATAAAATATTTATTTAATTTCATGGGAAAATTTAATTTATTTGTCCAATAAATTACCACACCACTTTTTATTCTTTACTGTGGTATACTTACTAAGACATGATGAGAAAATAGTTTAATAAAACCCCTAATTATTCAGAAAAAATACGAGTCTTAGTAAATTAAGTTAAATAATATTAAGTTAGTGATTTTTTTATTGTTCTTTTTAATATAAACCGCCCTATAAAGGGGTCTGAGGACTTTATTATTAAGTGTTTTAGGATTATCCATTTATCGAGGGACACCTCTATATAAATATATACTACATTTATTTATGTCTATTATAATATAATATCGACCTTATTAATTTCCTCTTATTTTATAATTGTATATAATGTATATAAATTTATTTATTTAGATATAAGGCTTATAATATTATTATTTTTAAGAACTAAATCTTAAAATCGGATAAAACCGAATTAATTTTTGAAAGCTCTCTATAGGCAAAATTAAGAATTCTCACCATATTTGTAGATGGTGCTGCATTCATCTAATGTTGTGACGCCATCTATGTAAAATAATCCGATAACTTTAATGTTAAAGGCTTTGTTGCTAAAGTTTAGCCCTCTAGTGGTTATTGAGACAACTTCGTCGTATCGAAACTGGCTTGTTATTTTAAAATTTACCCGTAGAGCTGCTTAAATTTATTGGAGAAAAACAATAATTATAAATTATAACTATAAAAATATATTCAGTTTCACAGATCATATTATATTTTGTTTAAATAAAGTCCAATTTTTATTTGCGACAGTTTCTTAAAATTATAAATATTCATTTTAAATTTATATTAATTATATTGTATTTATTTTAGTAATTATTCGTAAATATGTAGTACACATTTATCATCTATCACAATTCGAGAAAGTGATGGTAGTAATGATGCAGAACGATGGATAAACGTTATATTTTTTTTTTTGCAATTCCATTTGTAGATGCATTTTAATTTTTTTACGTAAAATTATAAACTTAATTATATTTTTAAAAAAATATATTTTAGAACACAAGAGCAATTTAGATTTCCGCCATTAAACACGCAATGCCTCCAGAATTGGGCGAGAAGTGGTGAGCAGTGTATCTTAACACTAGGCCCGCTTTGCCTACCTTATTCTACCTACCCTGCTATATGCGGGATACACCGTGAAACTGAAAAAAAAGAGAGCAATTTAGATTATTAAATAAATAATTGTGTAGTCCAAGCAGACGCAGTCGCGAACAGGCATATGGTAATTGATAACTAATTGCCAAGCTTAAATATTGGGATTTGTAACTATTTCAAATTCTGCCTACTATAAAGGTAGGTAGTAGATTCCTGAATTTGGAAAGCGAAAAAGTATCTAAACATAAAACGCTTCAATGAGATCATTAATATCCAATGCGATTTATAACCGGAGAGGAATGTAGCTTAATATTTAAGTATAGATTCGAAGCCTTCGCTCTTGTTTCATAAATCAATGTAATGGTTTCCGTTCCTTTTTGCCTTTCGCGAAGAAAACCGACGAAAAAAGTGACATCTAAGAAATCTTCGTTCACTGGCTCCAGGCCAACACTTGAGACGCTCAGCTGTAGTCGCATTATACAAGTATGAAACAAAGTTAGAAATAAATTAATGGCCGTACTTATGTGCCGATGTAGGTCAAATCGGGTTTTAAATGCCTCTTCTCTACCTCTAGTTAGAATTAAGAATTGATTATTTAGGTTATCGGCAGTTCTTTGAAGTACCTATTTACAGTACTTACAGTTTTTTTATTTAGTTTAAATTAATAGTTCTTAGTATTACAATCAAAAGTAGGCAAGTGCTTTTTGTATTAAAGCTAGGTATAGCAACTTGCCCAACTTGCCATGAATATTAAAATAATTTAAACATATTTAATTACTTTTTCTGTATTTTGTAAGCAATTATTCATAAGTAGATATTATAAGAATCCCTACATAGATGTTTTTCAAAGGTATTTTAAGCACCTGTGTAAATATACAATATAAGTAGCTAGTTAATATTTTATAGACAAACCATAGATACACGGTCAATCTATAAAGGCCAGGGTAACTTATTTATAGCATCAATCGCAACTAACGTGAGCACGCCGGGCTAATTTTTGCTTAGGGTCAAGGCCGTGCGGGTCGTCGCTACGTACGTCCGGTGCGCCACTGCGGCTGTGGTCGTACAGATAGCATTATCGTGGATTGCGAAACGGTAATTGCACACGGCGGCAGTATAAACAAAGAAATAGTTATAATTTTCTTAGCTGTGAGCGCTGAGCGGCTTGAAAACAGAAACACATGGTATAGTACATGCGCAGTGACGGCGCCGCAAGTCAATATCCTCCCTCCCCAACGCCGACGCGCCGCCAACGCCATGACGCGGCTCACTTGAAGCGCCGCTGGACAAAGGCATGTATACATATTTCTTTAGGCATTATTTTGACTTATATGTTATTAAAAAATGTATAGTTCATTTAATTGAAGAACTCACAATTAAATATATTTTATTCACAATATCTTGTTTTTCATAGCAAATAATAGAATTTTGCATTGATTACTTATGCATTTGAATACAAAAACGCTAAGCTATAAAACAAGTTACCGGAAGCATTTTTTTCTGTTAATAACGATATAACATTGAGTTCTGTGAAGTGTGACTTAGCACACTTTACCTTGCGCTCATGTTTCAAGTTAGTTGTGCGTTTGTCCGCCAGAGCGACCGAGATCGCGTACCAGCTGCTCGGTTTGACAGCACTCGAGGCACGTCGACCGGTTGAGCAGCCGTACCGGTATTATCACGTGGACCGTATACCGGGAGGATTTGGATTTTTGACTTTCCTAAACAACTTTTATATAATTACGTAAAAATCCAGTTCTTAAGACGCTTCGAACGATATATTACAATAGTGTTTATGTTATTTGAGTTCTGACATTCCGTACCGTTATATTATGTGAATTCATATTGTGGACTGTGGCATTTTCGATTGTTTGCTTTTGAATTTGATTTGAACCGGATTTCGTTTTGTATTGCGGTGGTTGTTTTGGTGAGTGAACTTTGACATTTTAAATAGATTTCATTTATTTTTTTACACAATGGTTCTGCTTGTTTATTGTAATATGTATATTTATATTTCTTAATAGTAAGTAGTAATTTGAAAAAAAAAATTGAATAGAAATAGAATACATTCTATGAATACATTAAGTAATAAAAGTTAAAAGAAGGTAAAATGTAAATATTTAATTATTTTTTTAATGACACGTAGGTAGTTATTTTACGTGAAACGTAAAACACCTTGAACAAGTGTGAAATAAAAATTTGACCTTTGATCCTTCATTTCTTTTACCAAATTTCAAATGATAATTAGGAGTAATTAATTTATTTATAGCTTATATTAGACATTAAATCGTAAGATTTAGTAATCCATTAGATTTACATTCTCTGCCACTGAATTATTTATATTCTTATTCTTAATATTTTACTTTTGAAATATTGAATACATACTTTAAATGGTAACTTTATTATACTTTAAAAAGATGATACTGTCACAATTGGTGTAATAAATATTTATTTGAAGATAGCGTTTCAATATTGTTTCAGTCGTGAAACTTCACTAAGAAACCATGATGCTTCTTCATTACGCGATATATACTTATGTAATTTGTTTGAAAGGATGTGTTCTAATTTTAAAATCGTAATGTCGAAGATAGCGATGTGATTCAATAAAGGATCTGAAATTAAATGAATTAATTACGTCTTAGGCCATCGTGGCGCAGCATAGCGTCTAACTAAAACTCGGGCAAACAGCGGCGTTCAGTTCCGTCACTCAGCGGTACTGCAATGTCTCGAGAATTGGGAGGAAGCTGGGGAATGAAGTGTCTTAACTCGTGTTAAGAGTTACGAGGTTCCTCTACCTACCCCTTTAAGAAAAAATAACAAAAAATCATTTTTTATTATATTGCAATTAGAATTTCATAGTGTTTTAGCCATTAATCCGAACATACATTTTGTAACAATTTCCCATAACTTTCTAATAGTAGGAAGGTAATGTTAGATATGAATGCTTTTTAGGTAATCATCGTTCAACTTTCCATTGCTGAATATTAAAATTAATTTTTGTAAATTTTATTGTGCTTTGCATAATATTTTTTACTTTCTTTTACTTTTTTTTTTTACTAAGCTTCTACTTTTATATTTAATCTATAAAGAATTAAAGACCGACGGTATTCATTGAAATTTTGAGGCTCTTTTTCGATATCGAAGATTCTCAAGCTATTTGATCTACAAATTACCAAGACTACCGAAAATTATTTTATACGACACTTGTGTCCTTGAAGTTTTTTTTAATGTGATATAATTGTTACAAATCTTTAACTAAAAAGTTTCTTATATTTTTTTATTTAAGATGACTTATTCTTTTTTTAAACCCTAAAAACATTTACCTTATTAGGGACCAGTCGTGGCGCATCAAGTGTGATTGTAACCGCGACATGTTGTGGGTTTGATTACCATTCGAGCAAATGAAATATTTCTATCCTTTTCGCTCTGGTGTCGAGGCTGAAATGTATAATATAAATAAAAGTAAAATGATAATAAATATTTTTCGTCTCCGACAAAGGCTCGTTGAATGGAATATTTCATCAAGCATCA
This sequence comes from Heliconius cydno galanthus, assembly GCA_036379175.1. NCBI lineage: Eukaryota > Metazoa > Arthropoda > Insecta > Lepidoptera > Nymphalidae > Heliconius > Heliconius cydno. The sequence continues at coordinate 870,334 of JAKRZM010000527.1, read as the reverse complement.
AAATGGTAGTTTCATCTCGACGAGATAGCTTGACGAATTAGGGGTCACTATGAAAGTGAGCGTGGTTCTATGAAAGCCTTATTATGCATTCTAGCAAGTCTTCACATTGATGCCTCCAGAGAGCCATCGTCGCTCCGGGAACACCTCACGTTTTGAGGTCAATGTCGACCGCTTTGTTTTATTTAAATGCAAAATAAAAGTTGTTCTTTTTGAAGATTTAAAAAAATCATATGTTATATGATATTGTAAAACTAATTCTAATCTAATTTTATTTGTATTTCGGGAAAAAAAAAGTTTATTTATTTTGCTATAGGTACAACGGTCGTATGCAATAGAGAAATGTCTGGTAGTTTCAATAGGAACTACCTTCCCGTATAAATACCGTAATAAAAGTAGCCTACATGTTGCTTTACAATCACTTACAATACAAGTCTGTTTTGGAGGATTTTTGATAAGAGAGAATATTGCAATGATTTTAGCAATATATACTTTTGTTTGCTGCTACAAAAACTTTCGTAAGCGAGTATGACTTGCTCTTGGCCTGTTTTTTTATTAGCAGTCTGACCGTTCGAAACCATATCCCTTTAAAATTTATCTGTGAGCTCTTATATAGTTTATTTTATATTGGCATTTTATTGAATCCTGGAGGAAATGACATTACAGTTCTTATAGGCAACCTCGTTTCCTTTTCAAAGACTATTAAAAATTGTATTATTTATTTATTATTTGTTATATTTAAAGTTGCCGATATTATTTTTGTGACTTTGACGTTTAACTGAGTGACAAAGACTAACTTTATTTACATTTATTTGCATGTGCTCGTAAGTTCAGTTTAAGAGTAGACGGTCTCTAAGAAATTAATTGTCAACAACATGACCCTGCAAAGCACATTCGTTTCGTAAGCGGCGATACTCTAAATCGAATGGACTCTGATAATCCAATGCTTTGGGGCAAACCTCTGCACTATTGTGGTAAACCACTTACGTCACGAGCGTAATCTCTATTGGAGAAATAAATGGATGAAGCATTTTCCGTGACACTTGAGAATTTATCCCTAAAGTGAATTAAGCCGACCTTTTACTTCTAAATCTGTCAGATGTTGAAGTACGATTTCCTAGATTATTGTCGGAAAATATTAATAATAAAATTCTTTAAATATGAAAGATTTTATAAATAATGTATATAAATGAAGGGTTTTTAAAAAGCACCTATACACTTTTTAGGAATCATTCTAAGAAAGGAAAGAAAAACAATTGTAAAAAGTTCTAAAATAGGGTAGATAAAGTTTTACTAACTTTATTTATACGCTGCCCTCAGTAAGTACTGGTTCGAATTGAAAAAAATATTTTGTTTGATATGTATCAAAGAAGGCTGTAATAGGGTACGACACTTCGTTTCGATCTATATACCTACTAAAATTTTCAATTTTGGTAATTTCTTAAGAATGTTCTATTTACGATATGCACAGTGAAAATATAATATTTAATAGGAAGGTACCTTACCCTAATTGAAGCTTAAGTTTATCATCAATATCTAGATTTTTTTAAGGCTTTTCATAGAACTTTTTTGTTACATGCTTATATTACTAATATTTTTATCCAGATACCTAAATAAAATTAATATATTGTATGTCAATGTTGATTCAGAATTAAATGTTAAAAGTTGCTATCATATGTTTCTCATAACCTGCTTAAAATTATGCTTATTAATATTTATATATTTCATGTTATACAATTACTAAGTACTGTTATTCTTAAGCATTTGGTGCTAACCTATATTCGGGCAATATTTACGAGGGCGAAAACAATTAGAATAAATTGTGACCAATAAAAATGTCTCAACTCTCTGTAGGGCGTTGATCCATTTTCATAAAATATTGTTAGTAGCGTTAGTCATAAACATTACGCTTCACGAAAATATTCGGAAGAATTGTTAAAATGAGTGCAGTTTACGTTTTTCGTTAAATTTGTTTGTCTTTATGTTTTAAAAAGCTAACCACAGTTGCTACTTGATTTAAAATGTTCTTACATTTATGTTTTACATAACTAGTATTCCGCTTGTGGCTTCGCCCATGTGAACTGCACGAATCTTACATTTTTATAACAATATCTAATATTTATTTTTATTTACTTTTATTACTTATTCATTTCTATATTGATTATTTTATTAAATTACTAGCAGCCCCCTCTAAAATCGGTTCAGCTCAGATTGGTTTGTTAATGTTTAGTATCGTATAAATATCTACATTCACTTGAAAAAAACATGGCCATTTTGAAAAATGTCTCCAGTAATTGATTTTCTCACATATCCTCTGTGTACAGACGGCGATCACTTATAATTTTATTATATATATAATTAGGTATATAGATATTGCTCTTAAATCAGTCATTATAGATAAGTCCAAAGTAGTGAAAGTTAGTTAATATAACGCAACTAAAACATTCGATATTCAGATCCTGCACCTTATTTCAATTAGGCTTGGTCAGGTAAAAATGGGCGCAGGGGCCCATTATAACGGACCATAACGTCCATTTCATTTTAAGCCCACCTTCCGGGCGGTCCCATAAAAACTGATAAGAAACGAATGCTCTCGTGACAGTGTTTGTTGTCTTTTTTTAATTACTGCCCCGACTCTCGAGTGTGTTAAAAGTGTGAAACAAAAGCGTAGTTGACACAAATTTTGTTTATTTTCTTGAAAATACCATTGACGGCAGTCAATATTAAAATTTAGCTGATATGAATATTGCCAAATTGAAGGTGATTGTTTAAATTAACAAAGGAAAAGTCTATTTTTGAAATTGCTTTAAGAATAACGTTTCATATCTGTATTATATACCTACTTGAATAAGTGAAGGTAAATATACGCAAGTACCTAGGTATTTTATTTATATAATAAGAAAAAAAATAACAATTCCATCCTTTCTTTTTGTTCATTAACATATTACATTTTAATATTAGCATACATTTATCAGAAGTCGCAATTTAATATTTTAGATCTCTCGCGCTAAGTGCAAAGTTAAATTTAAGTGTATTTTGTGGTTCATTTGTCAAAAATCTACATAAAAAATGGACACAGTTATCAAGTAAATATTAGACTTTTAAAATGTGCGTACGTTTTAAATACGTGTTGTTAAAATGAACTAATAAAAATAATCATATGTAAAACATAACATATAGTGCAAAAAAAATTTTTTTTCTTCATTGAAATCTATTCTACCCCGTTATAGAAAATAATTTTTCTTCTTACATGTTTTATTAAGCCAGACTATGTGTTTTAAAATGGAATATGAAAAAGTAAAAATAAATATCTATTGAATTCTGTATCAGGTTGTACCACTCTTATTGGTGCCACACCACTCCTGGCACAGGTGATTCAAATACAAACAGTACAAGATACAGGTATATATTTATTGACTGTAAACTGACTTGTACTCGTAGTGCAGTCAAATATATTTGTTTGTATCTATAGTAATAGTTAATTACGTTTTTGTACAAAAATTAGACTTACAAAGTCATTTTAGATGATACAGTAGTAAATGCTTTTTAAATTAGTTGTTGATTTATTTATCTATCATTTTTTTTCTTTCTCAAAAATTATGGTTTATTATATAAAAAACGTGACTACAATAATAACTATCGTAAACTTTGCTGTCATATAATTAGTTAAACTAATATTTAATTAAAATATTATAATTAAAGCGATACTCCCAACAGATTGTAGTCATTGATTATAAACACATTTGTTTGAGGGTTCATTAATTAAAGTCGTTTTAGTTTACTATCTAATATTTATTATGCCAATAATTAGATGTTTTTTTTTATTGTATTACGGATTATTAGGTTCCGTGGGAAGTGTGAAATGGAACTTTATTTTATTATTATTATTTTTTTCTTACATAGTAAACGAAGTTTTTCTAATAAGAATGTAAGTTATAGTTGTAATGTAAAAAATGATTAATTGAGATACTTAATTAGAAGTGTATCAACGATCGCTACGTAAACATCAATTGATCATTTGCGCTGGCACTAATAAAGTAGATGAGCGATGCGCTCCCGTAATTAAGATACTGTACGCTACATTTATTTTACAATTTTAATAGATAACAATTAATGTGAAGCAGTACGTACATAAATAACAGATTTTTTTGTATATATTTTTTATCGTTTTTATACGTATGTAAGCTTTACAGAGGCAGCTTTTTATTTTCTATTAAAAATATATTTAGTTTTATTTCTCATAGTAATAAGCAAATAGATTTGTATAATAATAGTTATTATCGATTAATTATTAATTGATCGATCTTAATAAGTCTTATAGAACCCATGATGAATGATGTGACAAAACTTCACAACTAATTATATATACATATCCTCGAACTCATTATTAACGAAGTTAATAAACACTGCTTAACCATCACACAAAATTAAAAATATTAAATTATTATTTTAGTAGACTGTATAAAAAAAATACTTAAATAGTCCAATAATTTTAACTAACCATCTTACAAAATGTCTATTATATCTTTTATTTTGAACTTATGCCTAAGAAACATGTCAATTTAAAATATGTAAGCTCGAGTTATTCGCGCATTGTAATATCATCGTTTTTAATAAAATTTCAAGAGCTATAATCGTGTGTAACAATATAAATTTATAATGAACTTGACAGTGATGTTATAGTTGGTGGGCGACGCATTCCGTTGCTATAAATACCTAGCGGTGTGAGACAAGTTGCGCACCAGCTTCTCGATATAGTAAGGGGTTTACTTCAGAGTATACTAACCTATACTCTCTTAACATTGGTGAGATTTTTGCGTAGATAATGATTAAAGATTTTAGGAATTTTGGACATAGATTTTCTTAATTATTGTTAGGCAAAAAACTGAAACTTTTGCAATTATATTTTCCATTTAGATGCACACATTTAGAATATATTGTATACAGCTATAATACTTTAAAACAAAGCTTCCTGAGACTACTGTCTCCGAGCGAATGACTCGGAGTGCCGTGTCTGTTGTGATTTTATTTAAATAGAACCGAAAAAGACCTTAGCATCTGCTATAAATGTTTATCGAAAACAAAATCAAATAGTATATATCATTATATCATAAGGTTGGCACAATAAAATCATAATAAAATACAATGAGATAGCTACAATATTTATAACCTACATGCTATAATAATTTTAATTTTATAGTAAAGGTTAAACTTAAAAAAAAAGTGGATTTAGAACCTAGGAGTCTTATTATAAAGCTTATTCATGTAAAGTCGTTCAATTCCAATATGATTAGATATTATTTTATATAAACATAATCTTATTTTAAATATTATTTGGTATATATTTAAGTTTGTTTCTCGAATAAGTCACGATTAATACTAAAATTAGACGAGTCAAAGAGAGGTTGGGGACCCATCATAATTAAGTTTGGATGAATGGCGATCCAATTCATGACTAAATGTAACTGGATGGCTACTATTAATTATTCGGTTTATTATTTACGATAGAAACTTATAAATATATAACTTACATATAGGTACCCAAACATAACGTTATCTTATATCATCATAGATTTCCTTCCAGACCTTCTTTTATAGAAGAAAAATGTATGCAATATACAAACAAAGGCAAGTATTATCTATTTAGCCTGAAACTCTAGTTATAGTCAAGTGTAGACAATTCGCAAATAGGTTTTATGTAAGTGTTGCCTTATCGATTTGCATCGTGTGTGTTGGTATGATAAGCACTTCAGTAAAATAAATAGCTACCAAAGATTATGATATTTGTTTAATATCGTAGATTACTTTCAATTCAAGTAATAGAACTTTTTTCTATAATTATTTGTGATGTTCAGAGATGTTAAGAGCTGAGTTAATTTAATTGACACTATTTTCTAGACTTTAGAACACTGCAATGTCACGCCGGTATATTCAAAGTGAAAATACACTATTTTTCATACAACACAACCCACTTCTACCGACAATCCTCGTTTAAAAAAAACTTTGTGCTCTAATGGCGTTATATTACATCTCAATTACAAATAATTCTATATATACACTAGCGAGTATCGTATTTAAGGTGACTAGAAGCATTCATTAGTTATCGCCGTGTCAACTGCTACGTTGCAGATGCTGATTAATATTGCGAACCGTTAAATATAATGACATGTTATACTTGAATGAAATTTAATTACTATTTATATATTAACTAGCAGCCCGTCCGCGGCTTCGCCCGCGTGAACTATGTTATTATTTTTTTGTCTCCATGGCTACGTCCTAGTGACGTCTATGCAAAATTTGAGACTCCTAGCATTTGTAGTAACGAAGTTTCATACAAACTTTCGACCCCAAAAACAACCCCTTAGAAGTCGAATATTGCAAATTCCCGTCTTAGCGAGCACCTACGTCCTATAAATAACTCCTATGCAAAATTTGAGATTCCTAGCACTTGTAGTTTCTGAGATTTCACGATGAGTGAGTGACCTTTCGATTTTATATATATAGATACGTGAGGCAAAAACTTTGAAGCCCTTGTTATGAAAATTGGGCGGACGGAAGAGTATGGAATTTGGCATACGTATAGTTTATATGTAGGAGAATGTAGGAAAATGTATTTTTCATTAATAATGCTTATAAAGTATATTAAATCAATAAATAAAACATTAAACACACTGCCATGGATTTGACAATATTTACAAATTTGGTTAAAAAGTGGCATATACGTAATTGGTTCTCTAATTATTATAAATAAAGATTTCAGATGCTATCGTAATCAATATGATTTAGTCTTTTATCTAATACGTGTACCCTTTGCACTAAATATACATTATATAATTCTCATATATTTTTTTTACAATATTTATTTATGATTATATTTTAGTATCTCTTGCAGTATAAATAATATATTTAAAAAAAAATAATTCAATCGTACAAGTTTCAATATTTTTACTATGTCAGTACATAGCAGCTATCTTTTAGAGCATGAATATGTTATTCAGAATGCCGAGTTTTTACAGATGAATTCGTTGGTACTTTTTTCTTTAAATAACTCCAGAATTCGGCGGAAAGTCGGCAACGGAGTGTCTTAACTCTAGGTTCCCTCTGCCTATCCTGCTGTATGCGGGATACAGCGTGAAGCTGATTATTATTTGTATTTGATTTTGTATCATATATCAATTCACTGCGTAACGACCAAAATTGTCGGATGTGTAACAACAAACGTACATTCATATATAAGTGATATTTAGGTCGTTCTCAAAATCAAAAATCACAAATTTCTTCTAGTTTCAACTTCGAGAAAAGGATGTTGTCAGTTGGACCTGTACACATGTGATGAGTATTGTTGGAATTGTAAAAGTCTTGAGAATGATCGTATAATTAGGTTACGAAGCGCGTGTTCTAATTTTCGTAATTTTCTCGGAAATTTAAAAGTCATATGGAGATGGTGGATTATTTTCGGGTATAAGATTAAATTACTTTACATTAAGATTTTATTAATGTTTTCAGAAATTGCAAGACTACATTGGATTTAATGTGTTACTTATGAGAACGTTTATATTTTAAGTTTTTTTTAAATATTTTGATTTTAATATTTCCAAAAAAAAAAAAAGAAATCTTATCACACGATCTTATCAATTTTTTAATAGACAAAATGCGGCGACTTTAATCTTTGCCACTTATTAAATGGATTTTTGTCGAAAAGTGGACGGGAAAACCGAGTGATATATCACTAGGCTTACTTACGCTTACCTTGCCTTTACTATAAATATTACTTTTAATATTTCAACGCTAAAAAGCCTAAAAATTATAATAATATATAATCATCACAATGAGAGAACCCCATATGTAATATTGTCTCTATTTATTATTGAAAGTGCAATGCCGTGCTTGCTGTACTCAAATGAAGATAAGTGATCTTCACTTCAGATACGAAAGCCGCTTTATTTTATCTTCATAATTTTTATGTTAAAACTTTTTATTTTGTAAAAACTTAGCGACCCGTATAAGCCTTTGTGCAACGAAATTAGTATTGTGTTTCTACTTTCATTATTAGATGTAATTACATAATTAGTGCCTTTGTCTACTTTGTAAGTATTTTTTTTATAAATTAAAATATGTTTTAAAAAAAATATCTACCTTTTAAATTAATTAGGTACTTACATAAGTTTCCAACAATATCGTAATATTAATATAATAAACGTCACAGTACTGGATTTTCTTTATTTTTGGCTTTAAATCTCTTGAGGGAATAATAATAATATAGTAAAAATGGGTGCTTGTTAAGTCTTAACCTGCGATCGTGCTTGCCTCTGTGTCGAGCCTCACATAAAGAATCATTATTATTGGTTGCTCCCTTCAACCTACAATATATAAATTTAAAAAATAATAAAAAAGTACATATATAAATATTGAATATAATAAAATATTATTATTTTACATCTATTTCCAACAACTATTTTTTATCAACAGTTCACAAGTGGGAAGTTCTTAAGTATTTTATAAATAATTCCCGTCTATAAATAATCGTGACTAATACGCGCGAGTACGCACGCTCAAATATATCTATAGCGCTTCAAAATATAGAAAGAATTCTATGATGTTTCTACTTGAATTGTAGTAAAAAATAGAATAAACGAGGCGTATTTATAAATAAGATAACGAGAGACGGATTTAAAAAACCAAAAATTGTAAGAATTTAAGCAATACTATTCGCAATTCCCAACATAAATCGAAATCAAAGAACGGAGAGAGACAATAGGTCTTAATTATACTGACGTAGAGTCGTTTCCACACAATATGTGTCTCACTTTATTTTCTAGACATCTTTTCGTGATTTACTATTTATTATCTTTCTATTGTTGTATTCAGCTTATCAAAGACATTTTAAAATAATTATAAAAAACATTTTTTGGTGTAATATTTAATAATACAGTAAATAATTGTCTGATTATATTTAAATTACTTTGATTTTTAAAGCGTTTGTTTATCGGTCTTTACATGCTTATCTCCGAAATTACTAAATTAAACTTATAAGCATATAACAAGCCTCGGTAAGTTAGTAAAATTTAGTGAAATTAATTTTAAAACTTCATTATTAATAATTAGATTAGGGTGAAGTAAACTCTATAATTTTGGTATAGGTGACAATATTAAAAACTCAGTAGACTATACAAAATACTAGTCTTTTTACCCTAATTTATTTCAATTGATCACGCCTCGAGGTTAATAAAGCCTAATCCTATTTGAACCACACTGCAAGCTCTGTGAATATACATATTAAATTAATTGTGTATATCAGAATATCCCTATATGTATTTAACCGACTGTAGCTATAAGATAATAATAGACCGACTTTTAGATCGAACTTTTTAACAATTTTAAACTGTTATAGTTTAAAATTGTTATTGTGATAGTCAATAATATATTAAATTTTCATATTTAATGTCTTGAGTAGCGAAACTCAAAGCCGCGCTTCACCTCGTTACCAAAATGTTTATTCCCTTCATTCCCTCGAGTGGGAATCGAACCCACAAACGCCGCGTTTACACTGCGACTACAGTGCGCCTCGACGGCCTCAAATTGTAATATAATATTAGTTATTGTACTAAAATATATAAGAAAATTAGTAGTAGTTGAAAAATAGTTTGTGCTCAAATGTGGACTTATCTTTATGTCTATAGCCAACCAATTGATGTGGATGGGTGACAATCATTAACATATTTTACATTAATTCATATGTAAGCTTTATAAAAATCCACTGCCTAATATAGCTTTACTTTCAGTGGAATAGAATTAGTCGAACCAAAGTAATTCTAAGTGAATCGACTCGAAGCAATGGATTTCTTGGAATGCTTTCAACCCTTACGCTGTTAAACTTCTCATCTTAATTGAAACTTGATTCCTCAGTTTGAATTGCTTAGAATTGTATCGAGGGCGAATGTTTTCCGTAAAAGTACAGCATTAACAAGAGATTCCAAATTTCATTAATAATTATTAAAACTGTAGCAATGTTATGTATATAGTCAATTTATATATATTTTTTTCAGCCTCGCGCTTTATCCCAAATGTAGCAAGGTTTAGTGTTAAGAAACTCCGCGCCCCACCTTCTGCAGATTTCTACAGGCATTGCTCGTTGAGGCGAAACTCAACGCCGAGCTTTTTTATACTTTTATAAAAAAAAACAAGTAATAAATCAACAACAAATCTTCACGATTCGCTTAGAACGTCACATATGAACATTCTTAACTTAAAAAACTTATATTATAATATTATTTCAATTTTGCGTATACTGCTTGCTGGTATATTCTCTTGGTAGTTATAACAAAGAAATTGTTTTCTTAGCCTAGTCTTTAAGTGAATGGGGAACAAAGCGCCTCGCGTCTGCATTATGCTGAGTCAATATGAGGCTATCTACGAGATTGTGTGCTTGTACAAAAGCTTATTTTTACGAACTTGACATATAGTTTACAGATTAAAAATGCTAGTATTGTTGTAAAATGTAGGTACCAAAAGAATTGCAAACGAATTGCGGTAGTCGAAATATTCTTAGATAATTTTAATTAATATTTCTTAGTTTAAATTTAATTCTAAATTTCTTAGATTAACTTTGCTCATCATACTTAACATTCTAATTCATCATTATATACCCTACAAAGAGATAGGTGTGACATAAAAGAGGGTGGAACAACCACTGAAATATATTTAGTCGTCGAAAATATGTTTTTTATACGCAGACAAATCTGGTAGTTTCTTATATCTCAGTTATAAGTTATAATATTCCCTTGTTTCTTTGCTCTTGTTTGCCTAACAAGTGCGTTGTCAGTGAAAAACAGATCGACGTAATTTTTCATTACTTAAGGTAAAAAATTAATGCACTTAAATAATAATCTTATAATAATCTTTTAATAAATTATATAATTAACTTTTTGTAACAGATAAATAATATAATAACGATTATGTCTTAATATTAGTTAAGTAATAAATCGTACTTGATAATTTGACATTTTGTATGATTTTCTTTGTAATTTGTACACAATAATAAATTCTTTTCTTTATTTTATTATTATCGTTTCACTTATAATTCCTGCTACATTGAAGAAACGTCGTTTGCGTGAATTTTTAATTGTCTTCCGAGATTTCATTGTGCTCCAAATTAGGTCGCATTCCAGTGACTTTTAATCGTTACTCAGACAATTTCTTACTGATTGTGCTGTGAATTGTGACGGAGCTAATTCGACGTCAATAATCTTTGTTATAGAAGTTATTATTTCTGTTATTGTTAAGTGAAATAGAATGATGATGCGTTCAATTTAAACCTACAAATCCAAATATTATACATATATACATGTATTGTATTATATAATTAATAATCAGAGCAATACTTTAGATTCAGTACCTATACGAATAAAATACATACGAATAAATCATCCCTAAATCCCCTTGAACAACAAACTCGCGGAAGACAACTAGTAAATTTTGAATTTTGAGCTAAAAGATTCCTTGATAAGCATAGTTTGCAATAGTATGCGATCTGAATACCAAAGTACTGTTTACTAAATCGAAGATATTGGAAGCTATCAGGAACGTGGTATCTAAAAGTTTTGCAACATTGTTATTTAGTTAGTTCGAATTTCTACAAATACTTAGAATCAATCTTACGCTGCATCCCGAATACTGCAGGGTAAGCAGGGTAGGCGCAGCAGAGGGATATTAATGTTAAAGACGATCTGTTACCCGGCGTTGAGTTACGGAACCTAACTCAAGTTTTGTGCCTTGGTGCCAGAGCGAAGAAATAAAAATATTAATAAATCATAGTTCATTCTCTAGAGTAGGGATCAAAGCCACAACCGTCATTTTACAGTCACACCCTCTTGCCCCTGCGTCACTACAGCCTCAATGTTTATTATTTCACAAATAAATAACGTTATATCCTTATTTACAGATCACGACGCTTGCACTGAAAACGAAGGCGAATTACAAGAACATTGGTGCAATGAGGGCGGCGGGACCCTCCTGAGGTCCCGCCTCGCGATGGGCTCAAACATAAGTCAGCATTCCGCAAAGGGCCTCAAAGGCCGACGAGCACGTTCCAGCGGAGATCTCTGCAATGGAGAAACTAAAAGTCAGACAGAGTCTTCGGTGTGCGGATCAGTTGTCGGCGATGTTATGGGTTGGAACAGGTCTCTGCCCAACCATTTGGATGGAAACCGACATTTAGCGGACTATAGTCGAGTCAATAATAATTATGGTGAATTCGGAACATATAATCGATGTCATCCCAAAAGTGGGCGTGGTCTGCGGTACCGCGTGTCGAAATCAGGTTAGTCTTTTTAGTTAACTATTTAAGATATAACGGACTTATAATGCTAATTATTAAATTTTAAATATTAACTGTATATTTTCAAATCGTTCTTTGTAGCTTTTGAAAGGCCACAGAATAAGTGATTTCAAAGTAAAAATAAATTCAATACAATTTTGATTAACTAACACGTTATTATAATCTACCGTCAGATGCATAGCTTTCCTATTTAATATCTCTGGAGAAATGTGTTAGTGTAACGAGAGTTTTTTTACACCTAATACTCTATCCCAAAAATGAATGATAAAATTCCTTTTATATAGCTATCTAGATAAAAAACGGTAAGGAGATAAAAAGCCTAATAGCCGCGAGGGGAGATTAATCTTCTTACAGTTTCATAAAAAGTAAGGCAAAAGAAATTAGATCAGAGACGTCTCGTGAAAAACTAATTCAGTAATTGATTCACCAGCTTTCTGTAAATATTTACATTATGTGGTAACGTTTAAGTAATACCCTAACAGCTTTACTCGCGATATTGGTTTATTTTTCAGCTTCCCATACCTCTATAAGTTAACAGAGTTACCACTTTTCCCTACTCTCCACCCAATTTCGATAATCGAACCCAATATCGAATTTCGTCTAAATAGGGCAGAGAAATAAAAATAATTAAAATATAATTACTACCCCAAAACATCCACTATTATATAAAGCTTAAATACTAACGATTAAAGGCGACGTATTGAATAATAACAATGTTATTTTATGACCTCGTCAGCTGATTGCAGATTTTAGTTTAATCGAGCAAGTTAATAGAACTCGCTCTAGCTCCTAAGGCGAATGCTTGCACTGTATAATAATCACATAATTCAGAACATCCGGTAAAGCTACAGAGCGGTCGTTAGGTTTGCATAAAGGCCACGTACTACGCTCCCGTCTCATATTACTTAAGTATAAAGTCGAAAATGCAAAAAATATATGTATATATAAACGGATGTTCCCTAGTTTATCTTTGTATCAAATAAACACACACATATCCATAGAGCTAGCTTCCCTCCATGTCGCAAACGTGTGCAAGTACTTCTTTTCATACATTGCATTCCTTTTATACGTATCTGCTGAGTGGGAACACTACACTAATTTTATGGAAACAAGATTCACTTTAATCATTTACGTCGAGTTTATAAAGGCACGTTTGAAGCACTTTACGAATATACTCTCTGAGGGAACGAAAATTTTATATTAAGTTTTTATGTAAATTAAAGTGTAGTGAATAACGATAAGACGAGAAAAAACTTCTAATATAATTTTTGAAATAAGCTTATATAATGACAAGAAAAAAATTTAGATGTGCGGATTCTAAATTTGATACGCGATGATTGTAAGTTCGACCGCCCACTTGGATAAATGAAATATTTTTATTTCCCCGCTCTGGCAAAACAAAACGCGGCGTTAAGTTCTGCTACTCAGTGTTCAGTGTCTCTAATTGACACGGAAAAAGAAGGATGGTGTGTTGTAATTTTTTTATAATTTTGTGTCTCTATCTTGAGATGCCATTTTCATTCATAAATTACATAAATTCTATGAATAAAAACGGCATCTCAAGATCGATCTATAAATTTTGTATAGTATAATCTGCATACGTATATGCGGTATAAACCTTAAACAGTTTGTCGAATATTACTTATATTTTTAAGGTTAACAATAGGAGTGAAAATAAAATGTATTTGTTTTAAACGTTCACTATATTATAATTGTATGGTTCGTTTACTTAAAACTTATTATTGGGTGTTGGTTAAATCATCATTGATCTAGAAGATAGGGAAAATAATATACTCATACATTTACTTTACACCATTTTCCTCATATTTATATACGAAATTTTTCCTTAATTTTATTTTATTACACTACAGCGCTGCCTTGAAACACAGGCAATCTTAAGGATATATAAAATTGAAAACAAAATAATGAAAACACTTTTTTATTATTTAAATATATTTTTAAGCGAATATTAGATAAAATATTCTTACACATATTACAGAATGAAGGAAACTAAACGCATAAGAAAGATAACAATAACTCTTTCTGCCTTACCTCAGTTCAGTTACTCTATTGAAATTTTATCTAAGGTATCTTTATTGGAATTTATGAATATATTTTTCTTAGAAATTGCAATGGAAGCCCCTATTTCATCAATTCATGACAAATAAATGGAAAGCGCACATTTCTGTGATAAAAAATCATGTTTGCTTAGAAAAATGATTATTTCATACTGTATGGCGACATTAAATGTATTTTCTTACTTTCAAATTATTTTGCAATTTTTCTTACATCTAAAACAAAAAATATTTATTATGTAACTTTCATATTATTTTTATACCTGCTTCCGAGTATAACTAAGAACAAGATTTAATAGTTAGATAGGTTGTTCAAATACTTTATACAAATTTGTTAAATTATTTGTTTTCTTTTCGAGTGGTGAGCTCATTTTTCAGTGAGAGAGTTCCACTCGCACTTGATCTGTATTTTTTTATTAATTCCTTCAACCAACACGTAATGTGTCATTTAGGGGCGAAAAACCGAGAACCGAAATAGCTTAAAATAGGAAAATACTTAAAGCTTACTAATCGAATTATTTAGATATACTGGTGTTCGTATGATCTAATGTATTTAGTTTTTATTTATACCATTCAGTAATATTCAGTAATTCACAAAAGTTTTCTCAATATTTCCTTCTCAATTTGTCTTACTAATCAACAGAATAAACGTAGAAGGTTTTCTTTGTTGGCTATTATTAATCCCAATTTGCCTGGTGGATTGGACTTTACATGACATTGATTGAACACTGCTCCGCATTGGGGAAGGCTGGTAAATGGTTTATTATAATCACAATGCCAAAATTTAAAGACTTTATTTTAGCTTCACGCTGTATCCCGCATATAACAGGGTAGGCAGAGGGAACCTAGTGTTACACGCCGTTCACTTTTCACCGAATCTTTGACGCATTGCGTGTTGAGTGGCGGGATGCAACGCCAAATATGTTATAAATATAATAAATATTATTAAATAATAATTTATTCCCCTGAGAATCGAACCCACAACCGTCGCGTTTACAGTTACAAGTTGGAAATTGTTGATAAGTAATACAAATATTACAATATAAAGTAGAGTAACTGTAGAGTTCCACATTATAAGGTAGAAATTAGAGATAATGTCACTTCAATGTCGCTTACCGTCCCCACAGAGACGACACATATGTATTTGTTGTGATCTATATATATAAAATCGAAAGGTCACTCACTCATCACGAAATCTCAGAAACTACATGTGCTAGGAATCTGATATTTTG
>JAKRZM010000527.1:745410-851719 GCA_036379175.1 Heliconius cydno galanthus | reverse complement strand
AGGGGGGGAGTTAGGACACCATTCTTACGGACTGGATGAGGATGTAAGAGTGGCGGCTCGAGGATCCGGGGTCGCGTACCCGTATGCCCACAAACAAATATCGGACAGATATTAGTCAGGACATCCTCTGGACATGTATCTCAACGGAAAGTATAATTTATAAAAGTTGACAACCTTAATTTTGCGAACATATGCAGTCATTTTGTATGAAATTAACTACACTTTCTTAGAGCAAGTGAGCTATGGAACCCTAAAATCTATCGAATAAAAGCTTACTTTTTTCATACACAAGAAATGAAGTCTAAATAAGATTTATATTTAATAATTTTATGGAATTTTCTTTTATAAAAAAAATATACATAACTGAATATTCAGAAATTGTTATTTAATATGTATATAAAATATAAAAAAGTTAAACAGCATAAGGTTAATTTGAAATAAAAAATATTTTGCTATACCATATCGCATAACAAACAGTTTTTATTGAAACAGTCCTTTGCAATATACAACGAAAAATTTTACAATGTTAAACGTCGATCAGGATCATGAATGACTTTTAACATTTTAAAATTTTCAACATCAGGATCAGGTCATTGTACAAAATACAATTTCATCAAAAATACACAGTATCATACAAACTCTTGATTGTATTGATATAATTATGAAGAATAGAGTGAATTACTTTTGCCAGTCACCGTATTCTTTAATTTCTATGCATTATGAAAATTTAAACCGTCGAGGCGTAGGCGTCGAGCGTGTGGCTGTAAACGCGACGGTTGTGGGTTCAATTCTCACTCGGGGAGCAAATGTAATTTGCAAGAAAATTAAAAAAAAACTAGATTTATAAAATAGCTTGTAACTCAGATACGACCGGGTATTTTGACCTGTCCAACTTCTCGACTCGTAATTGAATTAAAAAAAGGATGCCTACATAAACCAGAAATGGAACTAAGTTTTAGCGTTCTTTTCTAAAAAGAGGAAAGGGTGAGAGAATAATGTTCAGGATAATGAGATGTTATTTTCTTTTATCTTAGGCTTTTTTTTTCCTCTTGATTTTTCATAATTACACTTTTTTCAACGTTTCTTGGGTGTGTTTTTCGACGTAATAGCAACTGAATAGAAATTTATCGAGTGTACTCATTGTATTTATTTTAAGAATAAAATAGCTTTTCTTGTTTTTCTTAAAACTTTCTTGAAAGTAATCTAGTTAGCTGATACACATACATACATATATGTATGTACAGTTACAATTAGTTCATAAATATAGAATAAGTAAATAGTATTATATTGTAGTGTTTTAAAAATAAGTTTATTCTAAAGTTTACAATTTTTTTTACAGGATCTAACGCCGAACCCGTATGGAAGCTTCAAGATCCAGGTTTTGACCAAGGCTACGGTTCAGAGCGGTCACCTGAAGAAGATTATGTGCCAGCAATCGTTCCGCCCATATCTCTTGAACAATACGAAGCTGAACTACGGGCAGTGTATCCCTTTATTGCGGATGGTAAGTGCTTTAAACACTGATTCAAGTATAATAATAGGTTCGGCTAGCGTGTGTTTTAATTGGAATGGAGTATCTAAACTCTAGGTTCCCAGTTTCTAGGTTGCAGTTTACACATAAACGATACACTAGAAACATTATAATCTACGTATTTATTTAGATTTATTCGACAAAATTCGAAGGCAGAGGGTATTCTTTGAGATCAAATAACTTCTTTACAGAATACAAAGTACCTATGTATCAGATTTACGTGCAACCAAATCGTAAATCTGAGTTAAAGAATGTGATTTTGTCACAAGATATATGACGTAAAAGGTAATATATGAAATCAATCATACATTTCTTTTTTAATTGTAATTCTTTTATAATATTTTAGGATATCTATTTATATATTTCCTCGACGTTGAGGACGAGCCTACAACTACTACCTAGGCTATTTGTGCTCATATAGCCTGTGAATGCAGATTGAATGTGAGCTATCCAAGTCATCCGTTTCCCATCTATTGTGAATCAGAATTTCGCTTAATCGTGGCTTACGTGCGTGGTTTCTTTTAGGTGACCCAGACTCCACTCTCAACTTTTTGAAACGTTTGGCCTAATAAGTATAAATGTTTTTCATATTAAATTACGTATTGAAACTTAACATACAAATGTAAACATTACGGGAAAACCTAACTATATGACGTTTTAAAGGAAACCGATCTAATTATATTATAATTACTACTTCTAGTAATACTTTAAGTAAAAAATCTACCATATATTTATTTATCCATGAATTCAATTGAACTGATATTGGGTACAGAAATAAGGCCACATTCAGAGGTGAAAATGTTTTCTTATAAATGTGTAAGCTGACCTTATTGAAAACAGCAGGTTTTGTAAATATATATATATATAGGTATATAGCAGCAGCAGTAAATTCATATATCTATAAAAATAATATACCTATATATATATACTGCTTTTGTAAATCCACAATGCGACCATAAAAAATGTTGTTTGCTCTTCGGTGTGTTTGAGCGGTCATTGGCATGTGAGAATTCCAGGAATGTTTTAACATTTTTTTATATACTTAGCACTTACGCATATTTCACATATATTAACAAATGTAGAGCAAAAAATATCATAAAGTGAGTCACTCTGCATTCCAACGTTTGACATCCTTGACGAAATGTTTGCTTTTTTCTATTTGTTCTCCGCCAGGCACGTAATAAAATCCTAAAATACATAATTTTATTTAAATTGCACTCTAATATTGATCCTTTCAAGGCCTCATGTTGGTACTTAAAGCATAAATTAAAAAAAAAACTAAAGTCAAGTATTCAGATAGGTAAAAATTGTTTTAAAATTCTAAGCTAAAGCCATAAAATATGTATCCTCATTAAGTAATCTACATTAATAACAATATTTAAGAATATTTTTTTCTTACAAGGATTAATTCAACCGAAACAGTTATTCTACGATATCAATATCGCTGACTCATTTAATTTAATACAGTCTTGCTAACGAGCGTGGTCTTAAAGACCTAAAAGTTCAAACAAAGAGTTGATGCTACCTTTTATCTTTATAGACGGGAAACCTTACAGACTGCCATTTTCCCCTGACACCCGGATACATTACCGGGATGCAAAAAAGGCTTTGTCCTTTCAAGGGCTTTAGTAATATCGTCTGAAATATGGTGTTTTGTGAGCGGGCCACTGTAGTGCTTTTAGGAAAATATAAAGAGGGAAAAAGGTACAAATAAGAAAATTTAAACAAATATTTCTTGCAAATATTAAAGTTTGTAGAGTAGGAACTGTATTTGACAATGAGATAAAAAACACTTTACGTTTCATAATCTCGACATATGAGTCTAAATTAAATATATTTCATATTATAAATTAGGCTCAATGAACGACAATCTGCCCAGAGTTTAGCTGTATAAATATACATCTAACTAAAATCTTAGAAATGCAAAATAAAATTCTTTTCCCGCCAAGCAACAACTTAAAATAGTGGCGAGTAGTGGATCGAATACCAGATAGGTGCATAAGTACAATATTCCGTACGAGGATTTAATATACGAATTGGAATATAGTATTTTTTAAAAAATATGATTCGAAAGCTTTTTAATTAATAAAACCAAACGTAATGTGATATTTTTTTGAGCGTAAAATGCAATCAAGAAATTGATTCCGATTCCGCTATTTAATATGAGTTATCAACGGAAATTTTTGATAAAACTTTTGACTTAAAGCTTTATTTATAGGAAACCCATTTTTTGATTTAAGTATATAATAAATATTTAAAATTAATATTATAATCTATACTAATATAATAAAGCGGAAGAGTTTGTTTGTTTGAACGCTAAGATCTCTGGATCTACTGGTCCGATTTACTTTGTTTTTGTTTTGTATGAAAGCTGCATTCTTCAGAAGTGATACGCTATATAACATTACATTACACATATAAACTAATATATTTTAAAGTACTTTCTTATTTGACATGCAATTTATTCTGCCATGTTAATAACAACCGTCGCGTCGCTACGCAACCGTTACCGCAACATTTTGATATTCATCCTTATGAAAATAAATATAAGAGTAACTTTTAGCATTTTATCTAGATTGAAATTATAGTTTACTGTGTAACATTCTAATAAATAATTAAGGAGATGTCAATGACGTAGCCTTCGGGCGGCATAGTATGAATATGACCGACGCGAAAATATTCTTATAGTTCAAGCAGGCGTAGCCGCGTCCGGGTCCACTAGTCATGTTATAAGTGTAGTACTGTGCAGTATAAATGACTCATAACGATAAACAAAGGCCACCTTCGTTAAATATTTAGGATCTAGACATACCTATAACTGAAAAATGTTTATGCCAATCTACCGACATTGAAACTTCTATATTTTATTTTAAATAGAAATGTTTGTTAACCTATTTGAGTGCTCGTAAATTACTAACTATTATTTTTTCGTTTTCTATTTATACATGTAAAATATACAGAGAAAAATATAAAAGTTGTAAACTATGAAATGTATACACCCGTAAAAACTGGCTACATGGTTGAATAAATAGCAAAAGAAAAATAGTTTATAATAAACTGTATAAAATAGATTCTTTGTTAGGTGTTACTTATATTATTGAAATCATTTGGAATAGTTTTATATTATGAATAATATGACTTTATACATTTTTAATTTTATCATTACAGTCATTAGGTTCACTTACGCTGAGGTGGTTTCATATAGATACTTCTGTTCTCTGTAAAAGTACCACTGGTATAACCTCAATATGCTTATTTTTAATACACGAATTAAATAAAGTGTAGATTACATAGTTGTTTTACATAAATAATACTCTAAAATAGCACTACTTGGAAAACTAGTTCAAAGTAATTGACTGCATGCATGCAGCGTAGTATTTTCAATTTTCCAAGTAATAAAAACAAATATTTAAACACAAGCTAAAAAATGCAGTTTTGTTTAAGGAATTTCCTCTTTTATTGTGAGGTTTTACCTGCCTTCGTGCGGTGAGATCGAAATAGCGGCTTATCTTATTTAGGCGCACAATTTGTATGCACAGCCTACAGCTCCCTTGGCTCACCTTGAGCCTTGTCATTTGTGCTAACTCTATGCTAGCAAAAAGTCAATATATTACATTTCTGAGTCCTTGCGCTATGCATGAATTGAATTTGCTATATGAATTACAGCCGTAATAAATAATAGATGATTTATCTCTTTTATGACTTGTTACTACTTTGTCGTACATATAAATTTAGTTTAGTCGTCTGCATATTTTAAGTATGTGGTACGTTTTACCTTTGGCGTAAAGAGAGAGAGAGAGTAGAACGAAAATAATAAAACATTTTTGTCTCCTTTAAACCGACTTAAGAACTATGTAACAGATTTGTAGTTTTTTTATATATTTGTAAGAAAGACTCCACTACAAATCTAATTCTACTTAACTTCATTCGTTTTGCAAAACAACCAATAAAAGTAAGGATTGACGGAGACATTCCTGTGAAATAGTAATTGAATTATCCGATGTTGAATTGAAACCTATCAAACCGCGATCCTGATGCGCTTCTCGGTTGTTCTTGGCACTTAATCATCTCACTGTGCTTGCCTTTGGCATCAGCTAAATGAAAATATATTGAATATCTTGGCTTTTGTATTTGAACATCTATTTACAAAGCAATAATTTCAACAAAATGAGATTGCAGATTCCAGTTATTACAAGATTTTTTATTATTTCTCCCAAAAAATATTATCATTTCAATGTAGATACTGTTAGGACCAGCTTTATAAATTATATCGTCATTATCTAAGAATAAATAATATATAAAATACAAACATTTTAACTTTATAATTTGAAATATATTGCAACATCGATGTGAGCGAGCTATAAACGTTAAAATATTAATGATTCAAAAACTCAAAGTAGGCCAAGCGCTTAAAAATGTAACGTACACGTCTGTAACATCCACGCGAGGGGTGAACGTCGATATGAATTGTAACGACCGACGCGACGCTAAAACAACAACGGCCCCCAGTACCTACCTTCTCACGCAATTTCGTCATTATTGTACCTAAGACAATGTAAATACAACTCCAACTGGGGCATTTAGAGGTGCTATTAGGCATTCTGTTATTATATACGACCCATGATTTACCTTGTGTGAAAACTGTAAATAGTAAAGGTATACTGGGAAATAGCTAAATACTGAAAAATAATTGTAGATTTATTCGTAATTCTGATTTTGAATTGTTATTTCTGAGTCAGTCTTTACAATTATATTTACATACGAAATATACATAGGTATGTTACGTACTAGCGGCCCGCTCGCGNGTTATTATATACGACCCATGATTTACCATGTGTGAAAACTGTAAATAGTAAAGGTATACTGGGAAATAGCTAAATACTGAAAAATAATTGTAGATTTATTCGTAATTCTGATTTTGAATTGTTATTTCTGAGTCAGTCTACAATTATATTTACATACGTAATATACATAGGTATATTACGTATTACAGGTATTATAAATAACACAGGTATTATACGTAAATAAATATTTTTCTTAATTATATGAAAGTTGCAAACAATTAAAAGCTAAAAACAATTCTCAGTATCACAAAACACAATGTTCCGCAAAATCCAACGCTAAACAGAAATTAAACTCCTAAATCTTGATCACAATAGCTTCATTACTCCTTTTCATGCAATGGGTGGAGGCCTCACGATCATATTCTATGTAGGTACGTATTCCCTCAGAATTACTAAACTTTATGAGACGCCTATGGAGCAATAACATAGAAGATGATATATATAACAAGTTACAGTCAACGCTTAGATACATAAAGATGTTCATTCCGATCTAACATAGATAAAGAACGATCTTTTTACCACTTAAGTCTAAAAAGTTTAAGTCTAAAGTAAAATTATTTAATTTTATTTATTTTAAATTTTCTCAACTTTAATTGCTGCAATCTTAGAAATTTTATCAAAATATAATGATACATAATTAATTATACTAGCGGAACCGCGTGGCTTCGTCCGTTTGAACTATACGAGTAGTTTTTACAAATATATATTTGAAATTATTTTCAGTTTTCAATAGGATTAGTAACAAAATATAAGTGTAAATAATCAAACTATAAGCCTAAATAATCGCTCTGGTATCGAGGTAAAGCGCGGCGATGAGTTCCGCCACTCAACAATGCCTCAAAAATTCACAGGAAAGTGAGGAGCGGAGTGTCTTAACACTAGACTCGCTCTACCCTGCTACATGCGGGAAGCAGCGTGAAGCTGAAATTATAAACTAATTATATTAACTTAAATATAACTTGATTATATTTCATTAAGCTGAAGAAGGCTTAGCAATTGTTTTGCAGTTTAATTAAAAGCTATAAAGCTCCAATACTTCGCCTCACTAAAGGAAAACGCTGATCAAAACGATCGCAGTTAGTGTAATAGCGGCGATGCCTCGATTCCATTCACTCTTAATACTTCAACAATACGTACTTCACTCCACTCATGAGTTATATTACACTTTCAAGATAGTATGGCAATATATTTCCAGTTTTTTTTAAATAAATCTGCAACGCAAATATTATATTAATGTTATGACCCAAATAATTGAATGTAATACAGAATTACATTAATTACAGAATTAAATGTAATAAAGACAGTCGTGTGACTGTAAACTCGACAGGTTGTGGATTCGAGTCCCACTCGAGGAAATGGAATATTTAATATGTTCATTTCTTTCCCCTAGTGGCAAAGCGCGGCGTTGAGCTTCGCCACTCAACACGGTATACCTCCAACATTCGGAACAGAATGTTTCAGCAATAGGTTTCACCTGCCTACCCTGCTGTGTGCGGATACAGAAGAAACTACAGAAGAAGAAAATAAAAAAAAAAGAATATTTTAATAACATAACATCTTGTAAAATACTGTTTTTTGGAACATTATAAAAATACAAGGTACACACATTTACCTTTTGTACTAGGCAAAAAAAACATCAAGCGTTATTATTAATGTCGTCCATTCTTCCGCCGAAATGATAAAAGTTACAAACTTACATCAATTCTTCTTACAGAGATCTTTATTCTTTTGACATTGCAAATATTTTATCATTATTTTCAATGCCTCGTTGTTTGTAATTTTTTCGACCGACCCTTAGGTTAGAAGATACAAATGTAACATATTATGGATTACTTTGAAATGGAAATAATACTTCTTTCATTGTGGATTGGAAATTTATTGTACCTACTATACAATGTTAAACTAGATATTATTCATCATTTACAAGTATTTTGAATTGTACTTCTCATTACGAATGACAATAGCTTATATACAAACGACACATGTACTATATAATGACACATTGAATGTACACAATATACATTTTCAAAACAAAAGCGTAATAATAGTAACACGTTTCCATGTCTGATATTGTCATAATTTTTATTTATTTTTCACGCTGTATCCTGCAAATAGCGGAGTAAGAAGAGGGAATATGGGCACCTAGTGTTAACACTCTCCCTTCCCCAAATTCTTGAGGCATTGCGTGTTGAGTGACGAAGGCGCTTTGCCAAAAATATTGCTTAAAATATTAAATATTTCATTTCCTCGAATGGAAATCGAGCCCACATCCTGATAAAAAAGAATAGAATCTGATAAAAAAGTCCCATACATATACACACATCATATATTTAATGGAGCTGATCTTACATCGTTAGTAAAGAAATTCCACAAACCTATCCACTATCTCTATTGTTAAATAACAATTAGCAGTACTTCTCACACACCATTTGTAAATACAAATAGTGTGTGAGAAATCATGCTAGTTATGAAAAAAAATCTTTGAAGTTCTATCTTTGAAAGACAGTCTTATTAAACTTATATTTTCTTAACAAAGTTGTGATAGTATGGGCTCAGGGGAAGATATTATTGTTCTAGAACCAAAATCTCGCTTTGAAAACCTAAATTATCTATAGATAGGTATGTACATATAAATAAAATTGAAGTGTCCATCTGTGATTTCAAAATAACTGTGTTTTTTCATGTGCATATAGTTATTTACACGATGTAAAACACAAATAAACGCTTTTAAAATTGTTGTCTGTATGGCTGTTGTCTTTATCCAGACTAATTCTTAGAAAGCTCAATCGAAATTAACGGAAAAATTTTAAATGGAAAATAGATTGTGGAGCAACATATAGGCAAATATTTATCTACATTTAATAATTTATAGTTTTTTTTTCTTTTTTAAGGCTCCGTATCTTTTAAGGAATTAAAAAAGTAACAAATATTTTTATAAAATCGTAAAAGCTTGTTAGACAAGAAATTACTCGTCGTCGAAATGACCATGTAATATAATATAATCATAGGTAATTTCTCACAAATATGGAGTTTAAACCCTTTAATTTCCATATTTATAACATTTATGGGTACGTTGCACGCATTGCTGAACAACGCACTCAGTGATCCAGAAAGCTACTACTAGCTACGTAAACAAGAATATACGAGAAATGCAACAAGACAACGTAATTATTGTATTATGCTAATATGATTTATCTATGGCGAAAAGACTTCTCTCAGCGCCTTTCCCGGATAAAACTAATGATTAATTATTAACTGATGTGGAAACTGCTCGTCTTGTTTACTTTTGCTACTTTCATAGTATTATGTCCTTTGGGGTAATGCAGTCGGTATTTAATCAATCTTTTTTTTGCAGAAGCAATAAAAATCAAATAAAAAATCCTTAAGGCACAAATTTAAAAATATTATTATACTGACTGTTGCATCTCAATATATTTTTTGAAAATGTTTGGTAAGTATATATATTAAGAAAAATANTGGAAATAATACTTCTTTCATTTTGGATGGGAAATTTATTGTACCTTCTATAGAATGTTAAACTAGATATTATTCATCATTTACAAGTATTTTGAATCGTACTTCTCATTACGAATGACAATAGCTTATATACAAATGATACATGTACTATATAATGACACATTGAATGTACACAATATACATTTTCAAAACAAAAGCTAAATAATAGTAACACGTTTCCATGTCTGATATTGTCGTAATTTTTATTTATTTTTCACGCTGTATCCTGCAAATAGCGGAGTAAGAAGAGGGAATATGGGCACCTAGTGTTGAGACTCTCCCTTCCCCAAATTCTTGAGGCATTGCGTGTTGAGTGGCGAAGGCGCTTTGCCAAAAATATTGCTTAAAATATTAAATATTTCATATCCTCGAATGGAAATCGAGCCCACTCCCTGATAAAAAAGAATAGAATCTGATAAAAAAAGTCCCATACATATACACACATCATACATTTAATGGAGCTGATCTTACATCGTTAGTAAAGAAATTCCACAAACCTATCCACTATCTCTATTGTTAAATAACAATTAGCAGTACTTCTCACACACCATTTGTAAATACAAATAGTGTGTGAGAAATCATGCTAGTTATGAAAAAAAATCTTTGAAGTTCTATCTTTGAAAGACAGTCTTATTAAACTTATATTTTCTTAACAAAGTTGTGATAGTATGGGCTCAGGGGAAGATATTATTGTTCTAGAACCAAAATCTCGCTTTGAAAACCTAAATTATCTATAGATAGGTATGTACATATAAATAAAATTGAAGTGTCCATCTGTGATTTCAAAATAACTGTGTTTTTTCATGTGCATATAGTTATTTACACGATGTAAAACACAAATAAACGCTTTTAAAATTGTTGTCTGTATGGCTGTTGTCTTTATCCAGACTAATTCTTAGAAAGCTCAATCGAAATTAACGGAAAAATTTTAAATGGAAAATAGATTGTGGAGCAACATATAGGCAAATATTTATCTACATTTAATAATTTATAGTTTTTTTTTCTTTTTTAAGGCTCCGTATCTTTTAAGGAATTAAAAAAGTAACAAATATTTTTATAAAATCGTAAAAGCTTGTTAGACAAGAAATTACTCGTCGTCGAAATGACCATGTAATATAATATAATCATAGGTAATTTCTCACAAATATGGAGTTTAAACCCTTTAATTTCCATATTTATAACATTTATGGGTACGTTGCACGCATTGCTGAACAACGCACTCAGTGATCCAGAAAGCTACTACTAGCTACGTAAACAAGAATATACGAGAAATGCAACAAGACAACATAATTATTGTATTATGCTAATATGATTTATCTATGGCGAAAAGACTTCTCTCAGCGCCTTTCCCGGATAAAACTAATAATTAATTATTAACTGATGTGGAAACTGCTCGTCTTGTTTACTTTTGCTACTTTCATAGTATTATGTCCTTTGAGGTAATGCAGTCGGTATTTAATCAATCTTTTTTTTGCAGAAGCAAAAAAAATCAAATAAAAAATCCTTAAGGCACAAATTTAAAGATATTATTATATTGACTGTTGCATCTCAATATATTTTTTGACTTGCATTTTTTGAATCCGTAATTATTTTATTTGACAATATATACGCTTTTTCATTAGAGTCGTAGAAAAAATCTCTATATTACAATTTTAAAAAGTTATGAAAATATGTTTGTGTGTTAATGATGAAAAAATCACTAGCGAGCTTCTCTATTAGGCTTCGCCTGCTGGAACTACAAAATGATTTACTTACTAACCTAGATTACATTCGTGTTAGTTTCAGGCTATTCAATAAAACAATTATTAGTGGGGCGTTATGTCGGTAAGTCGACATTATTTCTATTTTTGGTTACTATTTTTTTATGTAGTTTTAACATATTTTTAGGTCCCTAATAACTATATATTGTAACTTAAAACGTATTTCGTTATTTTTTCTCATAATTATTTCCTTAAAGTGTCAATTGTCAACAAAGATTAAAAGTAGCACACATCGTCACGTCAGTATTTGACTGTTTCTCCTCAGGCTAGTCATTAAGTATTTAAATATCGCACTAATGACTTCAATCCGGACTTTTTTTCAACTGCCATATTGTAATAGCACTTTTGATATAAAACGCTTTATTCTGAATATTTTTCACAAAAATATTTACTGAATTGTTATGATAAATCATACTTATATTATAAATGTGAATGTAAGATTGTTTGTTACGCTTTCACGTTAAAAGTAAAATCAATCAAATCAGCTTCACGCTGTATCCCGCACATAGCAGGGTACGCAGAGGGGACCTAGTGTTAAGA
The DNA here is from genome assembly GCA_036379175.1 of Heliconius cydno galanthus. NCBI lineage: Eukaryota > Metazoa > Arthropoda > Insecta > Lepidoptera > Nymphalidae > Heliconius > Heliconius cydno. Next base: position 839,528 of record JAKRZM010000527.1, on the reverse strand, counting down.
CACTCCGTTCCCCACTTTCCACCGTATTCTGAAGGCATTGCGTGTTCAGTGGCGGAACTCAACGCCGCGCTTTGTCTCGACATCAGAGCGAAGAAAATGCAAACATAAAATTTAAATAAATATTTCATTCCCCGACTGGGGATGGAACCCACTACCAGTCGCTTTTACAGTCTGGCCTCATTTCTAAAAGATTTAATAAACTACAACCGTTGCAACGAGCAATTGCATGGTGTTTTATTCACTGAAGTCCACTTCGTTCCCATTCGAAACAACAGCTGAACGTGCCAGTTGTCTATAGTTCCAATATTAGCAAAGTTAGCCAGCGCCGTGTCCAGCCTACTACGGCCTGTATTTAACGTTTGTCGCATCGTCGCTCCGTTTGTATTGCGTCATCGTCTTTGCTTATAAGCGGTATTGATGTTATTTATGTGTATAGCATTTGTTTTTTTTTTTAGCTTCACGCTGTATCCCGCGTATAGCAGGTTAGGCAGATGGTTCTGACAGTACGTTGCCCTCTTTTCGCTGAATTTTCTGGGCATTGTGTATTGATTAACGAACTTAATGCCGCGCTTCGCCCCGTTACCAGAGAGAAGAGATGAAAATATTAATAAATAGTAATTGATTCCTTCGAGTGGGAATCGAACCACAACCGTCGCGCTTATAGTCACACGCTTGACCAAAAAGTCACGACGGCCTCGTCATATTATTAACTTAAACAGAAGACCGTTGCGGTCCAGCACAGCTTAGCACAGCTAGGGTTAAAGCGTAAAAAAAAATTTTAAAAGATTTTTTCTATGATTTATTTGACAAGTAGTAATAAAGTGATAAAATAATGTGCTATAAAAGATTTAACTTCAATTTCAACAGTATTCAGGCCCCTAAGAGCACTCGTTTTAAAACAATCATCATCGTATTTTAGCCGATAAAACATCTGTTAATTGCAGTTGTCATTATAAATAAAAATATTCTGAAAAGTTTCGGACCTTGCGGCTATAGAGATATAATTTGATGTTCAAAATGCTTCGCTACCTATATAATACGAGTACCTATGTATCGATTACGAAAACAAGAGAAAATCCAATCTGCAAAAGTTTATTATTACTGTTTCCATATTATTCCAGATTTTTATATAAACATCCGCAAAATGTAAAGCAATATGTTGTCGCAATTGTTCATCTATGAGTTAGAATTTTACACAAAATAAGAAAAACCATTAAAAAATATTTAAATCGAGACCAGATCCGAAAGAAGCCTCCCGTTGACGTAATACTGACGTCAGCATTACTTTGTTGCGACGCTACATCTACGTAATATTTGCAATGTGATTAAATTAAGTATCTATTTATATCCTTACGAATCCTTCAGTATCGGAAGTCTTCGTTCTCCATTTCCTTTACCATCGCACGTTGTTATACTGCTAAAAGAAAAATATTTAAAACACTGGAGGGTCTCGACACTGGATTCTCACTGTTTACACTGCTGTGTGAATGTATCCAGATAATGCGTAAGCAATAAAAAATCCTATAAACATTACTTTGGATGGATCAGGCCGACACTGGCCAATACTATTGTTTATTAATAAGTGTTAATAATGCAAAAAAAACTATATTTATAAATGTATTTTCACAAGAAAAAAATCTTCTTAGTATACTGTGTTACTTTCCTCCTTTTTAAAGTCATTGTTCATGTTTAACTACAATAGATGCAACATCATAACAGCGAAGAAAATTTCTATTCTTACGAATGCTCGCTCAAATGTTGAATAATGAATAAAACATTTCATTCATTAAATAGTTTTATCTTAGCTTTTTAAACAAAACTATAAAAATATTATTTTCAAAATATCACTTTATTTTAACATCAACGTTTATTAAGCTGAAATCGCAATTGAATTTAGAGTTAAATAAAATATGTTTTACTACTAGTATTACAACCATTAAAGATAGAACAGGTAGCAGGCAAGTCCAAAAAATAATACCTTAAAAACAAGGCAGCATTTTGTTATAATTAGTTTTCATTCTTTTATTTGTAAATAGAATTTTTAGTAGATAGCCCAAGTTTTATCTTTGTAGGCGATATAAATAAAGTGTAGATTTCAGTACCTACAGCCGTAAAACTACGAATATACCTGGTACATATCTACTTATTATATTAATATAACCTCTTTAAATAACGTATATATTCTTTAACTACACGCTGTATCTCGCTCATGTCAGGATAGGCAAATGGAACCTAGAACTGTTTATCTTATTATCATAGCGAGGGTATGAAGATAATTCTACCACAAATGGGGATCCAACCAACAACTGTGGCGTTCATATTAGCACTGCTTCACTACGGTCAATTTATTGCATGAAGATAATAAAAAAACGTTTCATTTCATACATTTTGTTGCTAAGTCCAACCGAAACATTTATATTCACGAATTGTCGTGACCTCGACAGTAAAAGAAACAAATCAATTTTAAGTACAGTAAGGTCGTCTAATAAAATGAATTGACATAATCTCGGTCCAGAATCCAAAATCAAATAGCGTTAAACTCCACAAATTACCTAAAAATTGCCTTATGTGGAGGGAATTGCGTAGGAACGGCCTAAATTGAATGAGATCACTTCTAAAATTGTTTTTGTGGATTCCCTTAGGTGATGTTTAATTCATGTCCGACACCCTGCGGCGTCCGTTGCTGGCATAAAAATAACTTCAATCTTTTATCTATGTATATGTTGTAATAATACATTTTTTATTATACAAACTATCACTAAACATTTGGTATCTTTTTTTACAAAAAAAATATTTTTATACATCTTTAATGGTAATTTTCCCTAAGGCGCTATCGCATATAGAACCTCAGATATTTACTAAGAAGCTACTTACTTAAAAAAAATGAAAGCTATTAAAAGTTGTTTCAACGTACAACCTGTGCCTGTGGAATAAATTTAACATTCACTTAAATAGTTGCAAGATTTTATTCCTCTTTTGTATGAATAAACTATGGCATATTATTTGAAAATAAACTATGCAGTACTATGTTGAAGTTCTTAATATTTTTTAATAAAATAATACAGGAGCTAATACCGTTTGTGTTGACGTGCAATATAAAAGTAAATACGAGTACTCGTATAATAAAATTCTTACCGCCGCGCCGCTGCATATCTATTATATTATACATATAATGAAAATATAATTCGATAGTAGGACCATCAAAATGGTAAATTTTAAGAAATAAAAATAAAAAATAGATAACTTTACTAGAAAACATGCAAACTGTATATAATTAATGCTGAAAATTCCAAAAATTCTTAATGTGATGTCGAATAAAATATATATATTTTTTTGAAGAAGCAGCTATCAGGATCTGCTTAGCGAATAATAATGATATATCAATTCGGTTTCTTTTTTCTGGTCATTGAGATCGACACCAACGCGATCGAAATTAAAATAACCCTAGACATTGAACTACTAGAGCTACCTCCTAGATCTTGAACTACAATTTTTACTTACAGGCATTTAAACTTAGATAAACGCGACTTTTTTATACGCAAACCTACAAAAAAGTATAGGTAGAAATAAGTTGAGCTTGATACTTTCCAGTTACCGTGTAAAATTTTATATCTGTGAATGATTGATCTGCTATGCCGAACCGAGGCGGCAACTGTCCGATACACTGTTAAAAAGATTTATAAACGACATAAATTTTCCAAAAGAGAGCGCATTATGATAGAAATTGTATTAATTTTATTGAGAGAATCTAATAAATTAATGGTGAAGTTCCCATTAGAGATATATCTATATGTTTTAAGAGACTTTTATTAAATAAAGTATATAGATTTCCATGTCATAGAATATCCCCACTATGCTACGAAGCTATAAATACGTATATAATATATACATAAATTAATAAAAATAATATTTTGCCAACAGAAAACACGTTCACAGTTGTAGTAGAAAAGGATGGACGTGGGCTGGGCATGTCCGTTTGCGGGGGCGGCGGTCTCGTGAGGATACGGCGCCTGTATCCGCCTCAGCCCGCCTGGCGCACTGGCAGACTTGCACCGAAAGACTTACTGCTATCAGCAAACAGTGTGCCGCTGGCAGGACTTAGTACATATGTGAGTTTACTCTTTTTAAAAATATATTCAACTAATATAAATGTACATATATAAAATTGTAGATACGTGTTCATAAATTCTTCAAGAATTATTTTATTACTGTAGGTCTATTTATTTTATTATACCTACTAAAAATAAGTTTGGTTTTGATTGCATTAAGTCTGATGTTATGCGTTGATGCGGTCTACGGTCTACTGAAAATAACTATTTACTATTTATTGATAGATGTCTTATTAAATCTATAGAGTACTTATAAAATTATAGATATATATACTTAAATCATTTTCTTATAAATTATACTTAAGGTAAAATATAATACGAAACAGAAGCGAAGAAAAACATGAAAAACTTCAAAATTAAAAACATAAAACCAAATTTCTGGCACAGTAAATAAATAACGTCCAAGTTTTTGCGTACTTTTTCGGGAATAGGTACTATATTTTGAAAAAAGAAAAATTTCAATTAAAATTGTGTATATTTTTTTTAAATAACCTCTATAAATTAAAAAAATAACCAATAAGTTACGAAAATATAGTGGCTTGACAATGATATAAGGAGGATATATATTATATTTTAAAGGTGCTTAAATAAATTAAATATCTGAAAATCATAATTTCTGGTGCACAAACGAGACTACCACTTTATTTAAATTCGCTTTATATATTTTTCAACAATTGTTTGTTTAGAAAATAAACTCTTTGTATATAAAGAATATTATATGTATAAGGGTTTTGGAGATCTCTTACCTACACATAGATATATATAATAGACAAATGTATATATGGTATATGCCATATATTCGCACTAAATTCTGAGTTCTACAGTGTGTATAATTAGACAGTGATATTTGTACATTATACAAGTCTGTCGTACAACGAGCACGACTTGGAAATGTAAACATACGAGTATGTTGCAGATAATGCGACAAAACTTCGTAATCACTGAAAGGAAGCTCTGTTTTTTCTTAACAAACATGCTCTACGAAATGAGAAACCTTTTACAGATATTTGCTAGGCATAAAGAATCTTGTGCCAGTAATGAGTACGTAGATATGTATATTATTATACGAACCAAACTGTGGAAATTATATATTCATTTTTCCTTTTGTTCATAAAATAAAAATCATCATACACAGATTTATAAAAGAGGAGTTTTATTGCAAAAACAACAAAAAATTAAATACATTTTCATGCATACTGGCTATTTTTACTCGTAATTGTACTTTCACGAGGCTGTAGCAAACAAAAAGCTGATATTGATTTAACATAAACCAACCGTGCAGTGTATGAGAAAATCAATGTGTTATAAAATATGAGCGGGTTAACGGAATTCAATTATATTTCACGTTCTCTCGGTGCCGCCCACTCGAAAGTGAAACGCAAAACTAATATTATGTATAAGTGTTATATTCATTGGTTTTAATATGATTTTCTCGTTAATTCATACAAAGTTGCATAACGTCTAAATCTAGTAGGTATGTATATCTGAACAAACTGCAAGCAATTTGATACGTCTGTATATCGTATTTATAAAATACTGTTTTGATATTTTCACTTGAAATACGTTCTAAAAGTAAAAGAAGTTCAGTTTCTTACTTAAAGCTTTCGACGGTTATACACTCGTATGTTGTAAAATGATCGTCTCTCGAATTACGACCTTGTATTATAGAAGTAAATTCAGAATTTTGGTACCAATTTTATTTTACCTTTTAATTAGTGCCAACCATCACGACAAACCACGTTGGGCACACAAAGGTCTTCTTCGTATCTAACTACGTACAAGCTTTTGACACTTCGATAAGCTGCACAAAGCGAATGAATAAAGTCCTGACCTCTGTTGGTGTCACTTGAAAAATAGATAGTCTCCTCCTCCTCCTCCTGCTCCTCCTGCTCCTCCTCTTTCTCCTCCTTTGTGCCATTGAATCAGCTTTAGACACAACTACACCAAATGTTAGTACTGAACTAGAAACTCGTACCTCAATTACCGTGCTCTATTTAATTAGGGAATAAAGTTTACTCAACGATAGTTTACATTTAGAAAATTAATTATCCTCTTTACTACAACGGTCTTTAATGAAGCCTTTACTATTTTAGGGTGTTATTAGATATTTCTGTTGTTTCTAAACGTATCCTGACGGCAACCTTAGGAATGATAAAAAAACATATTTTATTTACTCATTTTATATTTCTAAGCTTTTTATGACGATGCCAATATTGTTTTTTTTCTTTATACATATCTCTTGTTTTGTAATATATTTAAGGCATTGATTTATGAGGCTAGTTATGGCCTGCGCTATGGCGCAGGGGCACAAATCTGCGACTGTAAACGTAAAAAGTTATGGATTTGATTCCCACCCAAAGAAATGAAGTATTTGATATTTTCATTTCTTCGCTCCGGTAATAAAGCAACGCGCGGCCTCAGCACTCAACTTATTTCTACCTATACGCCTCTCAACGCACAGTGCCTCCAGAATTCAACGGAAAGTGGAGAATGGAAGTGTCTCAATGGGAACAGAGTGTCTTAACACTAGGTTCCCTCTCCCTACCCTGCTATGTGCGGGATAGAACGTGAAACAAAAAAAATATAACTGGCAAACTCTTAAAAGCATATTATATTATAAACAGTGGTGACATTATGTAAGTATTTATGAATTCCAACGCGTGTTAGTAATTTTAATGGAGGACTACTAACTTGCCTGACGTATATCGGATCGATACTCACATTCCCACAAAATGGCTTATTGCTTCAATAACCTCGGTTTGGCTAAGCTATTAAGCACGCCCAGCGCCAAAGTGGGGGAAACTAATCTGTTCCTTTTTTAGGCAATTTGCTTTCAATCGCTGGTGAAACATTACTTCGTTATTTACGTTACAAACCAGGCCAGAATTTATACTTGTTTCCACTACAAAGTTATATGACACGAAAAAATTGTGACCTGGTATTTTTAAACCACATTTTTATTTCATATTGTTTTTCTTTTTTTATTTAATATAAATAAAACGTTTAACATTTCTGTTGTTCGTACAAGGTAAATTTTGTGTAAAATCTTTAAGTATTTTTAATCTAGTAATTTATGTGAATATTTTTCATGGAACTAATTAAATTAAGCTATACTTACATGTACCACATACGTAGGTATACCTGAAAATTGTATTTAATTTTATTATTTACTTTTATTTTATACATATGTTGAATTTAAAATATGTTTACGCATTGAATTTTCACATATATAGTCATAATACTTTTTTTAGCTTCACGCTTGTTAGCTTCACGACAGAGGGAGCCCAGTGTTAGGAGACTCCGCTATTAAATATTTCATTTCCTCAAGTGAAAATCGAACTCACAACCGGCCGCGTTACAGTCACACGCTAGTGCCCCTGCGACACTACTGGTCATAATGTTGATAACGTTCTTTAATCGTTTTTTACACTGTTGGTCACATGAGCTCACAAAACAATTTCGTTACGTTTTAGCTGTTTGTATATTTCCTGTAGAGCCGCAAGGAAAATAATCGTTAAAATTTACGACAAATTTCAAGGAAAATTATGAAACATTGTAGATGTTACGTTGATAAATCATTATAGTGACTAAGACTCGCATAAAAATGCAACAAAATATATAAAACCCTCTGCAAACTAAATTCAATACTTAACATAACAGATTTTTAAAAGATTACATTTTTAAAATGCTGTGAAAATATATTCTATTTAATATGAGAAAGTTTATGTATAAAGAAACATTTTATATAAAAACAAAATGTTTTAGAAAAATTAATATTAAAAATGTTTTTTAATAAGACCCTCGTGGCACAGTGATTGGTAATGGGATGGTTGTGGTATATGATACCCATGAAGGGCGGTATATGGCGGCGGGGAGCTAGGGCGGGTAAATGAGAATAACGATTTACGCCCTAGCAAAACCCGGCGTTAAGATCCGCCATTCAAAACGCATTGACTAAAGTTCTAGCCGAAATTCTAGCTGTTCTTTTCGCTAGATAGAAATTTAAAGACCGTCTTATTACTATGATCTCTACAATATACGGGACACAGTTTGAAGGTGATAAGAAGTTTCTTATGAAAATATTTATTTACAAAAATGTCATAGTACTACATGTATTTCGGAAAAGTTGAGTTCCTAAGTATTAAACCAATATTGTGATATATTCTCCATTGTAAACAGGAGGCTCTCGAAGTTCTTCGCACCGCGTCAACTAGGGTGGAACTGCGAGTGTGCCGACCCCCAAGCGACGTCCTCGAGAGTGTCACACCACCGGACCCGCCGACCCCGCCTGCTCGGACCCCGCACCCCCACCTGCCTCTCGATCCTCTTAACTGCCATCCTTTACACGCGAGGTGAGATATCACAACTTAGTACTCACAATCACTATTGATAACGATGCATTCGAACAAATCATTTCTTGTATTGAACTTTTTAGAATTTACGTACTTTTAATTATTTATGTAAATTATATGATAAATAATGTAGGATTAAGGTGGACTCGACGGTTGTGGGTTCAATTACCAGTAATTGATATGGAATATTTAATCCTTTAATTTCTTCGCTCTAGTAACAAGGCAAAGCAAATTCCGTCATTCAACACGAAATGTCTCGAAAATTCAGCGGAAAATGAGGAACAAAGTGTTTTAACACTACAGTTACGTTTTCCTCTGCCTACCTTGCAATATGCAGAATACAGCGGAAAGCTAAAATAATGTAGAATATAGTATTGATATTTCCTGCTTTTCTTGGTTTCTCGAATCGAATCGAATCGAAATTTATAAGGAAAATTAATGTGCTTAGTCTATTAAAAGATACTGATTTAACTGTAGTCCACCTGTACCCATTAATTCAAAAATTCCGTTTATTGGTAGATAAATTAACAATTATCCTATAAAACTAGCATTGTATCTAATAGCTTCTGTATTACAAAAAAATATTAAACACTTCCTACGTTCGTGACACTAATTGTGCTATGGTATTTTTAGATTGGTTTATTACTATTATATTCTTTATACAATTAAATGTGCAGGAAGTTGTTGAATGTCTTCAGTAAAAGTAGTCCATTCAAAGGTACGCAACTCACAGTTCATTTTGAAGTTGAGCTATGAAGCGGGCTTTGTTTTGGGCTTACACATTGGTATTTCGGTGTCGCCGCTGAAATAGTACAGAGAGACGGTAGTTCATGTTTATTTATCTCGGCCTGTTGTCGCTATTGATCATTCTGAACGCTACCTAAATTTTCGATGTTACTATCAATTTTTATTAGAGCTATTATTTTTAGGGTTCCGTACCTAAAAGGAAAAATAGAACCTTTATAGAATCACTCTGTTGTTCTTCTGTCAAGAGCATTTGTCTCGAGATTGCCTATATGAACGTTTTTGCGTTTGTATGACATTCGCCGTGAAATCAAAACATATACATACTTCCGGTGGTCCTACAATTATGAAATTGGGCAAACAGTGAGAACTTGCAGGACAGTTAAAGGAAAAAATCCAAAAACTGAAAATTCTAATTTAAAAAAATCATTACAAACTTATAATTGTACTTCATTTCATACAAAATGAATGTACATGTCTGCAAATATAATCCTGAAAGTGTTACGGAACCCTTGCCATGTGAGTAAGAGAGTTTTTTATTCTTCATGCAACATCAAAGCATTTAAAAAAATAAAAAATGAACTCCTGCCATAAAACACAAAGAATAATAAATACTTGAAATACGAGCAATATAGGCACGCAAATGCTAAAAGAGCAAAAGTTTTCCATGTCCGGACATGTCACGCTCACTCGCCAATCGATATCCTTAACAACGAACGCTCGTACAGTGGTATATCTCGGATACTCCATTAAAAGTCAGGAAATTGGTATTCTTGAGTTAAGCAAATAAAATATAGACGCTGCAAAATGGATTTTTATATCCAATATTGAACATTTATATTCAAGGGAGGGTAGTCCATTACTTTAAACAGATTGGTTTTTACATTTAAGCAAAGATTATTTTAACAACTTTAATAGGTTCTTATAAGAGAATTTGTTTTTTAACTGTTCTTAGATGGCTAATGTATAGGCTTATATATATCACACTTTTAAAATTTGACTGCCTCAATAAGAACAATTTTCGCATAATTTAAAATACACCTATACAAACAATTATTTTACATATTTACCAAGCTTACACCTTCAGTAATATACTTTTTTTGGTAGAGTAATAAAAAACATTTTATTTAAATTAATATTTTACTACGCTCGTTTATTATAATTACAATGTAAATGTTTATTGATGTAGCGAAATTTTGATTGGTTCAATTGTATTTCCTCAATTTATAAAAATATTTCCGAATTTCGGAAGTATTTTATAAATTCTTTGGAGTATAGTGGTATTGGTTGTTTCAATCTTAGATTTAACTAAAATATTCTCACTCTAATCCAGTAACACCTAAAACCCATAAATATGTTACCGTAGAGTTACGGAAAATGTCACGAAACGAATGAATTTCCCATAATGACAAACTCAGCTTTCATTTCAATAACGTGCCAGCTTTTTAAATACGTAGCTAATTAGGCCTTAACAACTTCTGCGTTATGTTCTTACTTCGTTAATTTTATAAAAGCATGTAATGTAATGGTTTTAATTTTGAAACTTTTAAGGTGGATCGAATAACATTTTGGTATATTTAAAATACCAATATTATTTCGATGAAAGTATATTTATGAGGCCGCCGTGGCCCAGTGGAACGAGCGTGGATTGTAAACGTGACAGTTGTAGATTCGATTCCCACTCGGGGGAAACAATTATTATTTATTAATATTTTAATTTCTTTGCTTTAGTAACCAGACAAAGGGCAGCGTTCAGTTCTGCCACTCAACACTTTCGGCGAAAATTCGGCGTAAACTGTGTTGTCCTAGTTGCCTCTGCCTACCCCCGCTATATACGGTACACAGCGTAAAAGTATAATATTAGTATCGATATGCGTTTTCGTATTCTGTCATTCAAACGCAACGAAATAAAAAGTCTAAATTGGAATTCTGCGGAAAATGGAAAATGCAGTCAGTGTCTTAACACAAAGCTTCCTCTACCTACCCCGCTAGATATATTATAAAAAAGGGTACATACATATTTATAAAAGTATAAAATACATATTTAACATAATTTATCAACGCAATTTTTTTTCTCAAATAGACTATTAGCCCCATGAATATAGCTATCGACCCAAACATAATTTTCCTAATCTATATAGAAATTCAAAGTCATTCAATTTCTAACAAACGAACAAACCAACAAATTGAACTTTGATAATATTAGTATAGGTAGATAACTAAATTATAATATTAAGTAAAAACTTTATGTAAACTAAATTGAATTTTCAAGTGGACTCAATTTATAGCCAAAGGTTCCGTCCGCCGCATAATTTAACTGGACAGAGTAAAGGCGAGGCATTAATTATTAACATCGAATACCTACTTTAATACTGTTATTGTTTATTATAACTACATTTTATTATAATTTATTTCACAGAGCATCTCATAATTATGTGTTATAATGAAATGAAATAACGTGAGCTAAAGATTAAAAATATTTTAACATATTTGTTCTTTTTTTCTTTTTACAACACGAAAGTTTGTAACATAGAATATATTATACCAAATCGCTACAATAGATAACTGACATGGCCTCAATAATGTTTTGCTTGAAAGTCCAACTAAATAACAGCAAATATTGAAAAAAATATTAGGTTTGTTTACCTATCCCACTGGATATGCATAAAATAAAATATTCAGTATAGATATATACCTATATAATATTTTATGAATGATTGTTTCTGTACTCAGACTTTCACAAACGACAAGTAGTGCTACAACATCTTCATCAGAAGGCAGGGGAAGACGCGAAGCTAGTCCTGATGACAGAAGGACGCAAGACTTACATTTACCAGATCTAGATCGGCCTTTACCGGTTTACGATATTCAATATGGTGTAAGTAAAAAGTTCTATTAAAATTCGGAATCCTGTACATTTCATAATTTGTAAATACAAAGCAAGCTTTTTAACGACTCAGTAAGCTAGTTATAATAGTTAAATGTTACTTAATTTTATCTCATGTCTCGTATTTAATATTGTAGTGACATAATGTTTAATTAAGTACATAACGCTACCGCACAACCATTCCGGACTTTAAAATTATAAAAACGTTGTCTAATATTAAATACTTCAAAAGAAAATAAAATTATAGCCTTACTTACTTTTAAATGCCTTGCAGCCATTCAACAAACCTGTAATCTAGATAAATGTGAATACGCCACAATTATACTTGTATAACAGCAATTTACATAGTTTTTTCCCTATTTTAAACTTTAACAACACAAAATGTTTTTTAAACAACAGCAGTAAAGTTTTTAAAACAACAGCAGTAAAGCCCAAGTACAACATGAACCAGTAATATTGTTCCATTAATTCGTGCGTTACAGTTGACTTGCATATTGATCTGCCATATCATTTATTCAGTGGCTATCGAGTGCCACTGACTGGCTTAATTTACATAATAAAGGATATACTGTGTTAGTTTACTGGTGTAAATGCTATTGTTGTGTATGAAATAACAATGGCAATATATTTTGATTTGTTGTCGTAAGCGACTTTAAATCGGTTACATTGTTTCGTGGAAACACGTTATTTATTTTCATTTAGATGACAAATGGACTATTTGACGTAAAATTTTCTAATCTTATCTATTATTGAGATGATATTTTAGTTGCCTCGTTTTAGTCTTTACCATAAAAAAAAATTATAAATTGCCATTATAAGTATATCACACACAGAATATTCTGTGATAGGTATATACCTAATATACATATTTTATTAAACAATATTATTTGCAGCGTTCAGTTCTGCCACTCAACATGCAATACCTCCAAAATTCGGCACTAAGTGGGGAACGGAGTGCCTTAACACTAGGTTCCCTCTGTCTACCCTTCTGTGTGCGGGATACAGCGTGAAGCTGATTTATTTTTATATTATATTTAGTATATTGTTATAGTATATTATGCTAGTGAATAGAAATATATATTTAGTGTAGAGCTAGAATACGCTATTTAATTCCTAATCCCATATTCCTAATAAGACTCCATATGTTTACGCTTCAAAGGACGACGGTTCTGTGGTGAGTATTACAGTACCGTATATAATATATTATGTAAAATATATAATAATCCTATTACACAGGCTCGAGACCGACAAGTTTAGATGGAGTTCGTAGACTGCTTGCAAATATGAAACTTGTCACATGAGAATTATATACTTGTTGTCATAATACGAATATATATACTTAAGTACTTATTTTATAATGCAATAAAATGCTTTATTGTCGTAAAGTTTTAACTATTTTGGGTATTTGTATATCAGCTGATATAAAATAAACTTATATTGTCTTTTTAACGTTTAAAAAAGGTTGCAATAAAGATTTTACAGTGCAATTTCAAGCGAATGACTAATCGTTTCAAACGTTAGGACTTTGTTATTTATAGCTTTTAAAGTCTAGTTCAAATTATATAGAAAAGCATTGCATGAAAATCTGGAAGAAATATATTATTTATTTATTATTTTTTTATTTTGTACAATGAAAGTTATTCTAAGATGGTGCCATAATGGCCATCGTGATGTAATGGGACGGCATCTGACTGTTCGCACCAATGGTTTTTTTTTACCCCATTCAGGGAAATCAATATATTTAAATATTTTTTATTTGATCACTCTAACAAAACTATGCGCCGATTCCGCTACTCAGAACGCAGTGTTTTAAAACAGGGTCAAAAACAGAGAACAGATTGTTTTAACACTAGGTACTCTCTGGTAAATTTAGCAATATTCCTATAATATAAGTCATACATAACTTTAGTATAAGAAAAAATATTAATATATATATATATAATACAATTATAATATAATACAATTCTTTCAGGAATTCGATATTATAATGACCAAAGTAAACGGCTCACTGGGCTTTACGCTGAGGAAGGAAGATCACAGTGCACTTGGACACTACGTACGAGCTCTGGTCAGGGAGCCCGCTCTCAGCGACGGGAGGATACAGCCCGGGGATAGAATTGTTGCTGTAGGTATCCTATTTAATGTATATAAATACAAAAGATTTAGCAGCATAAGTAAGAGAAAACTGTATTGGTTTCTAATAAATCGTTTTTACCATGATTTTAACGTTTTTCATCCAAAACGGGAACATAGCACTTGTTGGTCCGTAACGCTTACAGTGAGGCTAGTCGTGGCGCAAGGGCAAGCAAGTGCGACTGTAAACGCGACGGGTCGTGGTTCGATCCCCACTCGGGAGAATGAAATATATAATATTTACATATCCTCGCTCTGGTAACGACGCAAAGCTCAATACATAAAGGCGCGGCGTTGAGTGCCGCCACTTCACAACCCTGCCTACGGAACTCGGCGGGAAATACAGCGTAAAGCTAAAAAACTCTTATAATAAGGTATTTATAAGGATTACAACTACTTATCGTAATAGTTTATCAATTCGGTGTCTTTTGATAATATCTCTATGGAATTAAAAATTTAAAAGTGAAGGTGACTATCCATAAGTTTATTCTTATGTATTTATTTAGAAATTTTTCAGACATTGTAAATTGTAAAAAAATAAGATATACCTACTTTATTCTACTTCTAGTAGAAAAACGCAAAATCCCTACTACTTTACTCTTAATAATAAAAACATTACAACTCTTTACTTACAAGAATAACATGCCAGGTAAACGACACGCCAATGTCTAACATGTCGCACGCGGAAGCGGTCGCGTTTCTACGCGCGTGCGGCTCCGAGGTGCGCCTGAGGCTGTACCGGGACCACGCCGCTACGCCAGTGTCACCGATGTCACCGAAAGAACCCACTGACTCTGATGGACCTGTCAGGCCTAAACCACCTTTGAGGTACTGTAAATATACAAATATATTTTATTATTCATTGATATTTGGACAATTTTTTCATGAAGCTCTGAAAAATAACAAAATTATAGTATACTAGTGGACCCGAACGCGGCTACGCCCGCTTGAACTATACGAATATTTTAATATATTGATATATATCGAAAATATTACAAATATGAGAAAAAAAGTATCCTATGTTCATCCCGAGACCCTCAAGTTTCTCTATATGAGTATTTTATCACAATAGAATTACCGGTTTGGCCCTGATTGCGTAAAAGACAGACAGACAGACAGACAGACAGAGTTACTTTCGAATTTATAATATAAGTATGGATTTGTATTATAATTGTTATTTGTTTGTATATCTTTGTGTCAAGAACAAGTGGTAACAGGACTTGAATGTTCAGCAAAAAATACTTTTTCAATAGAATCAAAGTACTTACATAGACTTAGCAAGGCTTAAGCTACTATTCAGAGTTCGACACAAAAGCGTTGCGTCGATACTAATTTTCTTCCCTTTTCAAAGCTGTTTATTTAGTTCGGAGACTTACGTATTTGTAGAACATATCTGGGTCGGGATTGCTAACTTTTTTTATAAAGGACAATAATTCTTCTCTGTATTTTGTATACTAAAGTTCTCCCAAGCAGAATTCATATTTATTTACAGCAGTAAATAACAAATGCAANTAATATTTACATATCCTCGCTCTGGTAACGACGCAAAGCTCAATACATAAAGGCGCGGCGTTGAGTGCCGCCACTTCACAACCCTGCCTACGGAACTCGGCGGGAAATACAGCGTAAAGCTAAAAAACTCTTATAATAAGGTATTTATAAGGATTACAACTACTTATCGTAATAGTTTATCAATTCGGTGTCTTTTGATAATATCTCTATGGAATTAAAAATTTAAAAATGAACGTGACTATCCATAAGTTTATTCTTATGTATTTATTTAGAAATTTTTCAGACATTGTAAATTGTAAAAAATAAGGTATACCAACTTTATTCTACTTCTAGTAGAAAACGCAAAATCCCTACTACTTTACTTTTAATAATAACAACATTACAACTCTTTACTTACAAGAATAACATGCCAGGTGAACGACACGCCAATGTCTAACATGTCGCACGCGGAAGCGGTCGCGTTTCTGCGCGCGTGCGGCTCCGAGGTGCGCCTGAGGCTGTACCGAGACCACGCCGCTACGCCAGTGTCACCGATGTCACCGAAAGAACCCACTGACTCTGATGGACCTGTCAGGCCTAAACCACCTTTGAGGTACTGTAAATATACAAATATATTTTACTATTCATTGATATTTGGACAATTTTTTCATGAAGCTCTGAAAAATAACAAAATTATAGTATATTTGTATTATATTTGTTATTTGTTTGTATATCTTTGTGTCAAGAACAAGTGGTAACAGGACTTGAATGTACAGCAAAAAATACTTTTTCAATAGAATCAAAGTACTTACATAGACTTAGCAAGGCTTAAGCTACTATTCAGAGGTCGCCAACAAAAGCGTTGCGTCGATACTAATACCTTACCTTTTCAAAGTTGTTTATTTAGATCAGAGACTAACGTATTTGTAGTACAAATCTGGGTCGGGATTGCTAAACTTCTTTTATAAAGGACAATAATTTTTTTCTGTATTTTGTATACTAAAGTTCTCCCAAGCAGAATTTATATTTATTTACAGCAGTAAATAACAAATGCAAATTGCCTGTAACATGGGCATTTAACGAGTGAAAATCTTACAATTAAAATTTGATTTAATTATTTTATTTGTACATTTTTAACAGAGCTGAAGCAGTGTCAATGCTGTGCGACCTGGCCGCACGTCGCCTTACCCCGGACACCGGCGACGGTTCGCGCTCGCCTTGCTTATCGCCTCGCAAACATAGAAAACTTACTAAGGATAACCATTATGAAACACCTAACGGTAAGTTTGTTAATATAAGCATTGATAACTTAATTTATCGAAGATATATAAAGTTTAAATATTCGTTGCACATTTGGTTTAAGCTATTGAATTTAGGATATGAAATGTTTACTGTAATTGTTATTTATAATACATAATATTCATAGTGGCACGGAAGTTAAGATTAATAACAATTTTTATATAACAACATTAATTTCAATAAACTTTAAAATACTAAAATTTTAAATTTAATTATTTCCAATTTAAATCAAATTTCATATCAAGTGGAATGATAATTGGACAAGAAAATTACCTATAAAAAATAAAATTTAATGTCTACAATTAACTTTAAAGGAAAAAGGTTATTTGTCAATAATATTACACAAAATTTACAAATTAAAAAATATTAAAAACTATCTACTATCATCAATTTTGACATTATCTATGTTATTCCAATATAATATACAAACCTGAGATCAAAAATAATCTAAATAAGTATAAATGAATCATAAAATTAAACAATTTATTAATATAAATTCTCATATCTGTCAGATACAATGCAATAAATTAATTTAAGCTTCTATTGTGCATAAATTTTAGCTAACCATCGTAAATACTGCGGTGACCGAACAAGCAGCACGAGCTAGTGATTTAAACTAATGAATTTTGGTTAACAATTTCCTATATAATATTAGTTATTTATATTAATATTATATTATTACTTGTAAATATAACCATTTGTATCCTACTGTGTACGAGTAATGCTAATAATTTTTTTAATAGTTATATTACTTAATTTGTTTATCAAAAAAAATATAATTATTGTACTAAATAAAGGATTACGCATATAGGAGATAAAATAGAAATTTGCATAACATAATTGCGAGACCCTTTAATATAACGTTTTATTATATATAAATACAATAAACCAATAGTAAATAGACACACAGACACTGCACTAAGTCTAAGCTAGTAGGTTTTCCGCACAGATTTGCCAAGTTGCAACGTAAAGCTAGACACACACTCAAAACGTGTAGAGAGCTTCAAGCGTTCCCAAACCATCGACTGTCATTCCGAACTATCGGGAACGGAACGCGCGACGTTAGACCGTCGCACCATGGAACGTTCAGCTACCATGGACCCACCATTAGATTCTATAGGATCTTGCGCGGATATTATAATTATTGAAGAATTGAAGCGGCCTCGTTCTGTTACACTCACAAGCCCCACGGCTCCGCCTTCTTGTAGAAAACAAAAGCTAAGCCTGACAGGTGAGACTCTGTCGGCTCGCACTATCCATATGCGTATTTAGCCTGTGCCTGTGCGCTAACTAAAAACTTTTGTTGTTTCTTAAGCTTCGTACGACTAACAAAAACAAGAAGTTTTCCATTAGACAGAATCGTTCTTTGTATGATCGCGTTAATAATATAAGGAGGAATAATCTATAATATAATAATATTTTTGTTTGAATTTTTCTAATATTAAAATAATACGAAACAATAACTGTTTTTAGTCAGCTTCATTACACTTATCCGAACAGCAAATTGACAGTCTGAAGGATTCTATATATTCTTGCGCTTTGGACAAACCCATAAAGCAGCACTAAAGTCGATACAAATTTACCTTTTGAAATGAACACCCATCGACTTCTTAGTTTTAGTACAGCTTCCCCTCACAAATTCTGTTATAACATTATAATTAATCAAGTTAATGTCATGCCTCGTCAGTAATTAATGAACATTGTTTAATATATTGATAGTATTACCACATTGTAATAGCTATGTTTAGTTTGTATTTACTTTAAGTATAATCTTCTTGCTATTTCTTTAGATTTTAACTCTGAAAAATTTCAATTTCATAATACCTAAGCTCTAAATTACTTTATATGTATTTTCTTATTTGTATGTAATATTTTATCACGGAAACTTATTGATTAAAGGAAAGTTGGAGAGAGCATTGGTATAATATTATTATTTTCCACATAAGCTCGCGTGCACACGCATGTTCCCAATCACGCACTATAGAAAGTTACACTAATGTTATATTGTTTTATAGTAAACCATAGACCGAATCTTTTTTATTACATTAAATTTATTGTGAAATAAATTTTCTATTGTTATAATAAATTTTTCACAATTGTGGGTTCGATTCCCAAACGGATTACAACAGTAACTACTATTCCCGGGATATCACTTTACTTTATCAATAATATAATAATAATAAAATTACATGCGAAACCATTACACGTATTATTTTTGCTTATAAAATGTATTTATATTTCATAAACATGTGTCGCTTTAATTAATACATTTAATAGCTTTTTGTAATTGCTATACTGAAAGAAAATATGCGCTGAAATTATTTTAACAAAGTTATATTGCCTACTATTATAACTAACTAGTAAACTACTTTTTAGACAACATATTAAAATTTGAACATAGCGAGATTTTTGTATGTTTTCTAAAAAGTATTTTTCTTTCCTAAGTGAGGAATAACACTATGTAGAAATAACTAGTTAGTTTACTAGGAAGCTGGCAAAAAGCGTAAAATATAATCTATTTTATAATATCATAAATTTATCTAAGTAATAATTGAATTAATGAGATGTCTTAATACAATAGAGAACAATTAATATTTCTTCGACAAGAATCATATTATATGAGAAAAATAAATTAAAAAATCTAATTAAAAATTTTTCAGTACCCCCACACGGTTACGAATTAAATAACCTTGACAATGACACACTGGACGCGCCTAACGTATACCAAGAAGAGACACCGCTACCAAGATTCTCTGAATCAGCCTTCCCAGTTGACTCTGATGAGCCGGTCTCTATGCCTGCTGAGTTATCTAGTGACGAACGCTTCAAACACTCGAGCCCTGCATATCAGAGCGCTGTGTTGCATACTACTACCACTACTACCGCCAGTGAGAGCGCTTCTGAAGGAAATAAGGATGACGGTGGGAACCTTATTGTATTTTGTCTTTGTCAGTAGATTGATAACTCCTCATTTGCTATGGTTTCATAGGGCTATTTAATTCAGGAGATTTTAACCACATTTTTCCCACACAGAGCAAGGTAGGCTGAGAGAACCTGTAAATCGTTCCCATTAAGACACTTACGTTACCCACTTGCCGCCGAATTCTCGAGGCGTGTTGAATGGTAAACTCATAGTCGCTTTTCCTTTCTAGCAGAGCGAAGAAATGAAAATATTAAACCTTTAATTTACTCGAGTGGAAATCGAACCTACAACCTGTCGTGTTTACAGTCGCACGCATGTGTTCCTGTGCCACGACTGGCCAGAGATTTTGAAATTAACGATATAATTTTTCATTTAAAATTACTTTAAAACTCACATGTCTATTTTTTCTCTAACAACTATGCCTACTTTTCAAATTACATATTTCAAAAATGAATTATATAATTACAGGCAATGGCTTAAAGAAATGGAAAGGGGTTGCGTTGTCACCTGAAAACGAAAGAAAAGCAATACCATTTCCAACTGATATTCCACCGAAGCCAAAAGAAGTTGACACTGCGACCGTCCAAAAAGAAAACGTCGAACCTGAAACCCCGGTGGAAGTAACTACCACAGAACCTACGGTAAAATATTTTTTTAAATGAATTAATCTATTTATTTTCTAAAATGAACGTCTAGTTTTGAGCTATGCGAATTAATTCTATTTAAAATACGGCTTCGATCCAAAGCAATGGTATCAAGTAAATATTTATAATGTTTAATAGATAGATATAGAATTTTGTATAAATCTTCAAAGATTTTGAAAATATCATTTAAATTTTTAAAATAACGTTCAAAACATTCATAAAATGTTATTTATCTACAACATTTAGCACAATTCATACATTTCACTAAAGAGGGCACTATACAGTCGGAGCGATGTGACCGCAACATGTGCCTGAAGCGCCTCTAAAGTGCGACCGGCTGGATTACTTTCCGAAATTCTGTATCCGTTTGAAAAATTACGCTACAATTGTTTCATAAACGTTTCATATTTCTCCACTTTAATACAAACTGTCAATTTCGGTATATTAAAAGGATTCATAAATTTATATTGTTTTACAGTTTTTTCACTATCCTAATTTTTTTTTTAGTTAAGTTTCATCCTAACTTCGATAGACTTACAATTTCAATTCATAAAATGAAATAAATCATACAAATGTAATGATTTACACTATCCAGATTATAGCAGGGTAGGCAGAAGGAATCTAGGACGCATTCCATTGTGTGACAAGCCCAAAACCATCGTGGCATCGCGTGTTGAATGCCAGACGTCAACACTTTGCTTATCTCCTTATTAGGGCCAGGAAATTAACATTATTCATTCCGCTTCCAGATCGAACCTATAGCCATCGGTTTAAAGGACGATTCGGATGCTGTGATACTGCGCCACTACGGCCTCAAATTATAATGTTATATGAAGTGTTTACTCTTCTCAATTATAGATAGTGACAGTGGAGCTGAACCGCGGCTGGAACAGTCGGCTGGGGTTCAGCGTCCAGAGCCACCCGGACTCGGGGCAGAGCTACATCTCGGCGGTGTACAGCGATAGCGTGGCCGCGCGCGACGGCCGCCTTAGACGCGGCGACGTTATTTTACAGGTGAAACCTATTTTTCTTGTCTTATTTAACGGTTAAGGTTAAATAATAAATAACTTTACGTTTTTTTCTCCGCCTTCTAGAGTAGGCAGAGAGAACCTCATGTGAAGATATTCCTTTATTTTCTTTTCGTCCAAATTACGAGGCACTGCATGTTGAGTGGTGGAACTGAATCGATGCCGAAATCAAAATAATTTAAATATATTTCTCAGTATGGGATTAAACTCACAACTACCAAACCATCAGTTCCGCTCTCCCTTATGCCATTAGTTATATATGATCATAAAAAAAACTATTAAATAAACAAATTCATGCTATTAATGTCTTGTGTTTTATAACATAAACTCGATATTCAAATCAGTTTATTACACGTATTATATAAAATCTTTTTACTATGTATATTGGAGTTGCATTGAAATTTCTCTAAACTTTTTCTAAATTAAGCATCTATTCTATAACCATGTAGAGGCTAACACTTTTGTATTTAAAAGGTGATTTACATGTAAATGAAAACTGTGACCCGCCACCTGTCCACAAAGCGTCTGTTTTGAACAGTTACTATTTTTTAGTCGGTTGATTCGATATTGCAAGACTATGTATGACCACGGTTTATCAATTCGATTTTATTCTATCTCCATAATCGATTCGATTTTATTATAACTCTATAATACATACCTTTATAAAGCAACTGAAATATTGCTAAAATTATTTATAACATACTATTATTTTTTACAGGTGAATGATGAAAACGTAACGTCAATGAAAACACCAGAAGTAATCGATTTATTGAGACTATTGCGTGGATCGATTTGCATCACAGTTCTACGACCGCCAAACGTGCAATGAATTGGAAAATTTTATTAGAAAATTTTTAACAATACTAGTTAGTATTAAACGCACAAGACCTAAAGCTTAATTGCTGCGTGAAGAGATCTTAAATTACTTATTTTAGCTCAATCAAATAAAAGTACACAAGTGAATGCTCACTATATAGCATAAATGTTCTAGATCTGTCATATTATATACTAGGAATGTCATAGTCTTTCCTAATGATTAGTATGTAGATAAGCCTAAAAATCACAGCTTATAAAGTTTATGATATCACATATAGTGAATACTACATAAAAAATTGTAGAGGGATGTAATTTTTTATATATGAACTGTCTATTAGGATACAATGTTTCAAGTAAAATAGGAACATTAGGGGAGTTCGCGTGATAAAAAAGAAATTCATTAAGATGAAAAACAGAAATGATGGAAACAGAAAAATATATTGTATTAAGTTAAAAAACTGAGTAAGTAGAGTTTACTTTGAAACAAATATTGTAAATCCATTTCAGTGATAATATATAGATTAAATATGTGTGAATTGGATCAGTGGAATTAAAAAACAACAGCATTTAAGTTCCCAAAAGTGAATGTAAAAATAATGCCAGATTGATCTCTTCTAATTTTATTGTAGTTAAACCGTTTGTCTATTACACCCGTACAAATTACGTCTGCAAAATACAAAAGAAATGTTATAAGTACAATTTGAAACACTTGTAAATATTACGTATATTGTCTCCAATATTATAATGGTACCTAAAATGTGTGTTTCATTCCACGGGAGTCAACGCCTATTTGACATTGTCTCATGTCTAAAATATCACATGAGAACGCTAATAAAAATGAAATTTCCAATTTAAAATTTTATTCAAGAACAATGTAATAAAATTATATGATATATAAAATTCCATACATAAAATTGAAAGCCAATGGAAATGTAATTTGAATGTAACAGTACTAATAAGATCACTATGAAAAATATTTTCAAAAGTAACAATTTTTCAAATATATAATGTAAGTTCTATTCGTATATTATACGAGTGTGTACTGATCGACCTTACGGAGTGTAATGTACATTTTGCAGCGACCATGTCACGTGTGTGTGAAAACGTGTACGCGAACGTAACGCGTTACGTTACGTAACGCCGACCAGTGTCCATCTCTAAATCGTAGAATAATGCACTCTACACACCATCATGCTAGTATGAAATTTCTTCACCTATATAGACATTCACATTTATGAAGATAATAAATATATTATTCGACGTATAGATAATAAAGAGAATCGTTTTTTTATATGTCATAATGGCGTTTATCTTGATGATGAATCTTTCAATTCTTTTTTCAATAGAGAAATGTTTTCCAACTGTTATTATTTTATACACAGCTTAGTTTGTTTAATAAATATTAATTTGTAATAATCATAAGGGAAAAGATACTAGTTAAAGTAAAATAAAAAAATATGCAATAGTAAAATTTAATATAGAATAAATGTTTTATCAACTTCTCCTACATACATAATATGCATTATATATAAACATATTATGTTTATTATTATAATGAATATCCTATGAATAATATATTACTTCTAAAGCGAAAGTACAAATTAGTGCAATCGCGTCGTAAAAAATATTTGAATACTGTAAAAATAGATTATAAGATCCGTTGTGGCAGTCATAAACACGATAGTTTGATTTCCATTCAGTGGAATGAATTATTTTCATTTCCCGCTGTACTAACAAGACAATACGTGGCATTGTATTCCACCATTCAATAGGCAATGTCTCGAAAATTAGACAGTGGGGAACGGAGTGTCTAAAAACTGGGTACCTTTTGCCTTCCCCGCTTTTTGCGGGATACAGCGTGCAGTTGAAAACATCTTTAATCTTCTTGAATGAAATATAAAATATTTAATGTATATTTATTTTGAAATGTCTATTGACTCTACAGGTACTGATTATTTCTAGTCAAATCTAAATTGTATTTAAATTGTAGCAAGTAGCAGTTCAATTCAGAGGTATATATTTTAAAATAAAAAGTTGCAGAACTATATTTTTATTATTTAATTATGGTGAAATAAAACTATTGTCGAATAATTTTTTTCTATGTAGAATGTCGTCTTATCTTATATTATTGTTAAAGTATTAAAAGATTTTATGGACAAATCGACTCAACTATTTTAATATAAATCCTAGAATATTGAATTAGATAATTTATGTAGTTAATTAATTAATAATAAAATATAAAGTAACCAGAACGAAATGGAAACAACTGATATTCTAAATAATTGTGATGGATTTGTGTTAGTAGATGTTACTTATAAATGTAACAATTGACTATAGTAATATACCTAATATAAATATCGTAACTTAGAAGCAAATGTATTCGTACTGGCTTACCGTTTTTTGCTGCTGCTATTCTATTAGTGTAACGAACTTTAACGGTTTTTTGTGAAAAACGCACAACACAAAAATGGATCATTATTAAAATATTTTTTTGTTGTTGTTTATAAACAATTGGCAAATATTGTTTTTTTTATAACGCCATGATTTCATTAAATTAGATTATTATTGTACAATTAATTTATTTAATTATTTCCAAGTAAAAGAATGAAATATCCAGAAATGTGTTAATTAATTGTAAAACATTACTTTACAATAACTGCTTTTAAAGTTTATCTGTCAAACACAATTTCACTAAGATCAACACATAAATATTGCCTTCTCTACCATCGTTAAAAAGCTGCTTCATTACTTACGATTACCTTATAATATATATTAAAAAAAATATAGTAAGCAAATGTGTAATGAACTCATGCAGTATCTATAAAACCTTATGTTACTTTTGACGGTATCTATATAAAATAGCAAAATGATTTTTCCTGTAATTATAAAGAATTTAGCTTATAATTCATCGATTTTGAAGGAAGAATAAAGGTTTATGTTTTCATTATAATTGTCGATTTTTTTACTTAATGAATTTTTGGCTTTTTTGGCACTTATTATTATTAAATGAATAATCAAAACGTAATGGCTGATATAAACAATAACAAGACAATATTGAGAAGTTACTTGCCTTTATCGTACCCATACAAATAATTTAACTTGAATTTAATGATGATTTACTTATACGATATTTTAAAAAATGTCAAATGACCATAAGGTTTTATAGTAGATACGTATCAATGGAATCGTGGAATGCGACTGATTATGTGCTCTATTTCAAAAGACTTTGAGGTTAAATTTGATGAATCCGAGTGTTAGCGGGTTACTGCGGGTTTCATCAAAGTTAATATCTAAGTTACGGTCACTACTCTAGTCTCATGGCGCCTTAGCATTGTAAGGTAGAAATTTGGAATTATTTTTTGAGAAAACAAGAACAGTCATAGAAATGTTAAAAGAATGTACAATATACTTTATCTAAAATAAAAAATAATTATAATATGAATTGTTTCATTGTTTTATTTCAGTACTTTTTTAGCGCAATTGTGCAGACCAATTAATTTTTTTCCCTTCATAGAAATTAAAATGATTCTTGTATTACTGTGTTAGTATGTCATACAGATAAAAATATTGACACGTTTTGCCAATGATTGTTTATATTTGTAATTTGTGAATTTCACTGAAAAAGGTACTTTATGGCTCTCCTATAACAGTATCAATATTTATCTAGCACATCTTGCTTATTCAAATGGAATGACAAACTTTCTTTATTTAAAGAAGTAATTCACTTTAATATTTTGCAAAATAACGTTATTATTTAAAATAAGATCTATAGGTATATACCTAATGCAAAATATTTACTGCATTCCGTTATCAAGTAAACATTAACTTATATTAATTTACAGATAACCCTTAATTTACAGTTAATCTTATAATTAATTACTTGCTAGATTGATTATTTTAGTCCGCGAGGCGTTAGCTGAACTTTACATTTGTGTGAGTGTACACAGATAGTGTAAGTGTAAGTAAGAACAATTTTATTCATTGTTACGACACAACAGACGAGACTGATAATTATGAGGATGCAAGTCCAAAGAAGAATTGATATATTTTTTGATGAAATTTTTTATTGGCCACATATTTCAGGTAAGTATTCTGGATAATGTTATCCATGTATTGTATAGAGTACCGGATTATACATATTGCCGGTAACCATATACATATATGTATAAGTATGTTATACAAAATAATATATATTTTTTAAGTCTATTTAAACGTATAATTATGTAATTGTCTAGTGCGTGCCTTGATGCGTAATGTACGCACGAGAATGACATAAACTTACGTTATTACATATTCGCTTACTTTCCGCTTCATAAAATAATATGAATATGTTAGCCACAGTTCGTTATTAATTTGGCCTTATTCACTTCTAATATGATCTTCTTAGTCATACACTCGGGTCGCAGTGGTCGTGGTCATGAACTGTGTTTTCCATTTATAAGCGAGATTGCAAGATTTCTTCATTTGTTCCTGGTTACAGTTAAAAAATGAAACTTTGGTGATTTTTTTCAAAAAGTAATTTTAAAAACGACTGGTATTTGTATAGAATAACCTCTGAAAATTTCACAGGCGTAGCTTAATGACAACGTATTAAAAAATGTATTCAAATCATGAAACAGTAAAAATTGTTATTCTTATTACGACAATTGACTAACATTTTAATAGATTTTTTAGGTATTTACGTAAACTGCATTTTTTTTGCTGTCTGCATTTTCACCAGTTTACTATAATCAGACAATGTTTATACAGTACGAGTACAAATAACACGGGCCGTGGCTAATGCTATTCTATGGTGGTTAATATTAACTTTCACACGTTGTAGAACATAGAAATAAATAAAATACCAAATCGGCATTTTAACTAAAAACGTAAATTACTATAAAATAAGATTGGATTGTTATACAATAAACATAATATTTACTTTATTACACTTACTATAAAATTTAACAAAAGAGCTGTCTTTGGCTCAAATATTTAGTATAATTTTTTTTGGAATAGGAAGCACTTGTTGTTAAATGCAAAGTAAAATGCGTGAGAATATTACCTAATAGTGGATAACGATTGTACAGTTATTAGTAGAGAAACAAGTGTGGTGCGTGTAATGGCGCACGAAGCCAATCGTGACAGGAACGGTTCACGACACCAGCCAAGCACGACTGTAGAGCATCGAAGGGGATGTAAGCTGGACGTGGATACCTATATAAATACTAATATATCGAAATTATTTATAAAAAACCATATTATAATAGATTATACGAATTTATTGCAATTCTCCAGGTATCTTTTTAATTTGTTATACAGTCGATGGTCAAATAGCATTCTTCCTATATTAATTAACTATAATAAATTAAAATGCTTTCAATTATAATTTTTTTGCTTTTTAATTTTGTATTATTTTTTGTTACACGAAACGAATATCGTTCTTTAATATATTAAAAAGATTAGAGATATAATTTAATATGATCAATAGTGTATATGGGTATGGGCTTAATTTATAAGTCTTTTTATGTTAACCCATTATAAAAAGCTGGATGTAAAATGTTTGAAAATGACTCTATTACATATGTACATACACCTAACGAAAATATTTGTACATTTTCTTTTATCACTTTTTGCATTTCGGTTTGTGCATTTTGCAAGATCAGTGTTGAATTGAAAACGTCCATTTATCATAAAATGTTAAAAAATAAACAAATATACATATAATTATTTGAAGCCGCCGTGGCGCAGAAGGCGCGACTATAAAAGTTACGGTTGTGGGTTGGATTCCTACCTGGGGGAATGAAATATTTATTATTCTTACTTCCTCGCTCTAGTAAGCAATGCCTTCCACGCAATGGAATTTGGGAACAGAGTGTCATAGCACTAAGTTATTAGGCTCCCTCTGCCTTACCTGTTACATGCAGGACATAGCATGAAGCTAAAACACATATAATTGTGTTTTGATTGTTTCATTGAATATCTTATTGAATTTATGTCTCTACGTCAGTGATAAAATAATTTCTGATAAAGAAATATTTTATAAAGATTAAAAATATAAGCAAATCAAAGTACGAAAATGAATAACGTAAAACATATAATAAATGAATCTTTTCGTCTGTCAGTTTTATAAAAAATAGCAATCTTACATTAGACTTACAAATATAATATATAAATAATAGTAAGAAAAAAGATAACTTATGATAACATGATGTTTGTTATTTTAGAAAAGAACGACGT
Source organism: Heliconius cydno galanthus (assembly GCA_036379175.1). Lineage (NCBI taxonomy): Eukaryota > Metazoa > Arthropoda > Insecta > Lepidoptera > Nymphalidae > Heliconius > Heliconius cydno. The sequence continues at coordinate 810,883 of JAKRZM010000527.1, read as the reverse complement.
TGAAAGGCAATGAATATTATGATCATTATTATTATTAAAATAATATTATAACAACTTCCTTATATCTTTCAAGTCTATTTTAGAGTATCTAACTAAATATTTTATTTACATATTCCAGTATAAACTAAGAAAGCAGTTATGCATTGTAATAGTAATGATACTTTTCTATGGGCCACGTAGCATATGGTTGAGCGTCACGGTCAGCGCTCGTCCATCGAGTCCGACGGAGAGTCGCGCTTGGCTGCTCAGTTACACCAAATCAAATTCACATTAATTATTAGAATTAATAACAGGCTATTTCAATTTTTAAAAAATTAATAATAATTTTATACTTTTGACGGATATTGCAACAGGCAAAGACATTAAAATATCATTTTAAAATTTCGTATATTTATTTGAATATTTCAAATAAATATACGAACCTACGTACAAATGACATCATGTAAAAGTAATGTTTATATGAAAAAAAATATATCTTTAGAAAATACTTATTTCTCTTTTTTAGGTAGAATAAACAAGAATTTTACCTTAGTAGAGTTTAAATCACAACGATTTTTTTAAAATAAATTTTATTCATACATTCTTTTACATTTTTATTTAGTCCACAAAAGATATATTATGACATGTTTTCAAAAATTTTCTTAAATAACCGACTCTACAAACTCAAATTTCTTATCTAAAGAGTTTGAAATAAACAAAGCTTACGAAGCAGTAGATATCAGTATTTTCAAAGTTTCATAATCTGTAATTTTAATATACGTATAATGTATATTACGCGTAGTAAAATTGAATATTGGTTACTATAATCATTTTCAAACGACTCTTACTGGCACCTTCTTATGAAAGTAACGTGAAATTATGATCTTGTTTTAACAACGCTAATATCCATCTACTTAAATACAACTTTAAATATACTAACATATACATATTTGCTTATAATATTTGTTTAGTCAAGAAGTTATATAGCTACAGCCAGTCATAGCCAACCTGCCGGTGCCGGTGCCCGCCCCGCTAGAGGAAGTGCAGTGAACGGTCCCTTGCTTTACGCTATAGTTACAAAATTTGTGTGCTTTTTTAAAAATTCTGACATTGGACGTGAATTGTTTTTGTGTATGTATATTTTTTTTATAAAAAAATATTTAATTGATTTTTTTTACGTTTTTTTACTCTCGTTGTCAAACATGAGTTATATTTATTTTATTGTATAAAATAACTATTATATTTTATAAAGAAACTACAATAAAGTTTGTATTTAGACATATTTAATAAAAGGAGAAGTGAGCGCATGAGTTTTTATTAGTATTTTTTATCTTTAAAATGATAGATTTCTATTTATTTAGGTACGTTATCAAAGTAAAATTGGTTAGATATATAGAATCAGATGGCTGCCAAAATTAAATTTAATATAAATTCTTGCTTATAAGTTACATTTGCAGATAATTTAAATTATATCACTAACAAAAGTAATAAAAAATAAACATATCTTTTGACTGTTAAAATAAAATACTCTTAAGTAAGTATGTTAATGATTTGTTGATAAATACACTTTTTTATAAAACGTGTAAGTATATGAATGTAGCGGAATTTAAATAAAAACCTCATGGAAATCCAGAGGTATTAAATCCAGCTACGTAAAAGTTTTGTGTACGTTTTATAGAAAAGTGTTTTTTCTTTCCTAGGACGTATGCAAAACTGCATTTAGGTGCAGAATAACACTTTAAAAGTGGAAAAAAAAAATTGTAATTTCTTAAATATTTATAAGTTCTGCGTAGGTTACATATTACACAAGTAGAACAAAATTAAGCATTAACGTTACTGGACAAAACAAGTCTAAGTGTACGTGGAAGTTGTCACCTGTATCCCGATAGTTGATATTCAGGGCCTTCACATTTATGATAGGGAAAAAGTTATTGTTAAAAAATATTTTACACCCAAATAAATACTTATAAAAATATTTGACATATTCCCACAACAAAAATATTTAATGTTTTGCATTTGTTGAATTTGCCGCTATTACCGGAAAAATAATAATACTTCAGGACTTATTGTATAATATATTTTGCTGTATCACGCACATAGCAGAATAGACAGGAGGAACCGGGAAACCCAGTGCAACATTCTGTTGCTATTAAAACACTTCCGTTCCCTACTAATTTAATTACTCAATTATTAATTTTCTAATTTGAATTACTTTCATGATCTGGACATTATCATATTAACGGCAATATTCATATATTGAAAACGAAAGTTTTAGTCACTTCAAGTTAATTATGAACTTTTAAAGTTTGCCAAAATATAACAATGAAAATTGCATTAAGATCGATTAAGCCGTTTCTGAGAATAGCGTGTACGCAGTACGCACCAAAAAAATGGATAAACAGACAAATATTTTAATTTCATCAATAAATAGCGACTATTTACAAATGTATAATATGTATTGATTTCTTAATTTTAATACTTATATATTCATGTTTTTTTTATTATTTTAAATCAATAAATACGTTTGACAGCACCTGCTATAAGCAAATCATTGCGTGAAGTAGATCGTGACAGATCTAAATTTATGGGTCAGTTGTTATATCCATATAAATTATAGTTATCGAGGAAAGAAAGTTCATTGATACAATAAATTTTAAACGAATAATAACACTATCATTATTTAATAATCAAATAAATTATACAAACATAACTATATATTCATTTTAAATGAAAACCACGAATTCTTTCCAACAATGATACCATATCTACCCAATTCTTTTATGAATTCGGCCAAATATAAGTGTTTACGCTTTCCACCATCCACTTTCGGCTTATAAATGTTAAATGAAATAATCTTGCACTTTAAATTAAACTGACTTAAGTGTTACTTTCTAACTAGAATAAAACATTAATTTTGATTATGCCGTAACCCGTTAGCATACTTATTTTGAAAACTTTGCATGTAGTTGTAGGTACTGTGTAAATTACATAAACAAAAACATTTTAGTAGAAATATCTCTTTTAGCCTACCACTATAACATTATTACTAAAAAAATGAAAATAATATAAATTAAATTAAATATAAGATCCTTGTTGTCTTTAATAGTTGTCGTTAAAATAATAAATATTGTTAATACTGCATGATTTTAAAACTATAAAATATATCTTAGCATCTAAAAGAATTGGAAAACTCTTTATGGGAAAACTTTTGTTCCTTAGAAATCGTGCGAAATACCTGAGTAAATAATGTATTATAGATGTCAGTGAGAGTATGTCATAGAAATACATTTGCAGATTCTATTCTGCCTATTTATATTCGTTTACAGATTTCTACGTAGCTTGGAACTTTATTGATTAATCACATCCACATATCCTTTTTAAGAGGGAAAAATATAATTTATTGGTAAAATTTTAAATTTTTAGCGATCCATACCTTTTAAGGAAAAAAGGAACGCTTATAAGATCACTTTGTTTTCCGCCCGTCTGTCTGCCAAGAGCACTATCTCAGGAACGCTTAGAGATATTGAGTTGTCAATACAAATTAAGTATATATTCAAACCTACGGCCTCATGATTTCCTGAATATTTTTTTTAGGTATTGTAAATACAATAAAGGTAGTAAAAGATATTATAATATAATTAATATTAACATAGGACTACACACTTTTAAAAGGTTATTAAAGCTACACTTGTGACTAAGCCATATATTATTTCGTTGAAAGATAAAATTGTTTTTCATAACTACGGTTATCCTAAAAGGCCGCCTACTTATCAATAAAAGAATACCAATATCGACTGATATTTGATAATAGATATAGACTCAAGCGATAATACTTTGTAAATTGATAAATTCCAAATTTATAAAACAATTTCCTTTACTATTATTTTAGTTACGTGTCGATAACATAACTTTAACACATAAATATGGTTAAAGCTAGGAAGTATGTCGTGAAAAAATATTTCGAAGGAGTACCGAAGCGAGATGATTTTGAAATTGTTGAATATGACTTACCGCCAATCCAGAATGGAGAAGTCCTCGTCAAAACTGAATATGTTGGTGTAGATCCTTACATGCGAGCTTACAATAGAAGATATCCAATTCCTTATGATCAGTTTGGTTTTCAAGTAGGAGTTGTTGAAGACTCGAAGGACCCCAGATACCCTGTCGGGACTAGAATGGTATCACATAAGGGTTGGTGCGACTATTGTATCGTTAATGCAAATGTGTCAACTTCTGCAGTAGACCTAGTGTACAAAGCGCCAAATATGAATGGTTTATCGCCGTCTTTAGCTGTTGGTGCAGTAGGAATGCCTGGAGCAACTGCTTACTTCGGCTTACTTGAAATATGTCAGCCTAAACCTGGTGAAACAGTTGTCGTGACTGGCGCTGCTGGCGCAGTTGGATCCCTCGTTGGACAAATAGCTAAAATAAAAGGTTGCAAAGTCATCGGTTTCGCTGGATCAGATGACAAAGTCGAATGGTTAGAAAAAGAATTAGGATTCGATAGAGCCATAAATTACAAGACTGCAAATATCGGTAAAGCACTTAAAGAAGCAGCACCTAATGGCGTTGATTGTTACTTTGACAATGTTGGAGGTGAAATAAGTAGTATTATAATGAACCAAATGAATAATTTTGGAAGAGTTTCAGTTTGTGGAAGCATAAGTGCTTATAATGAGGACGTAGCAAATATGCCGAAAGCTCCCATAGTTCAGGTAGATATTGTAATGAAACAACTAAAAGTGGAAGGCTTCTTGGTACCACGTTGGGCTTCTCGATGGCCTGAAGCTTTTGCTGATCTTATCAAATGGATAAAATCTGGACAAATAAAAACTAAAGAACATATAACTGAAGGTTTTGATAATATTTATGATGCATTCGTGGGAATGCTAGCTGGAGACAACACAGGCAGAGCACTAGTCAAAATATAAATATTTCGACAAGTAACTAAAAATAATATTAAATTATATTTCTACATTAATGCTTTTATTTTATTATTTTCTTGAATTATTATTTACTTTAAAAAAAAATATTATAATCATTATGTAACCAAAGAACTTTGATCTCTGTCTTGTAAAATTAAATAGGTACAGTAAAAAAAATTATAGATTACATTCTTATATCATATCTATATCAATTTTATCTAAAGATAAAAGAAAAAACCTATTATATAATAATGATTTTGAATCAACAGAAAAATATTGTAGATACATGTTTTACATTTTCCTTTGTGTAATTATTACAATAGTAAGATTATTAGGTAATATTAAAAATCTTTATTTTAGACACATTGGTTGTTCATTAGTAATCCAATGCACAACCAACACTTCTACCTATCGTAACCTCTACCCAGTTTCACAATAAATAACAAAATATATATTTATTGATAAGTTACATATAATATGTCCATTTACTTGTATGTCAATTAAAACTACCTGTAGGTATATTTAAATATATGTATATATTTTGCATCGGTCTGTATCATCCGATGGTAAGTCGGTGTGAATCCGGACCCTAACGACGACGGCTAACCGCACCGACACGCTCACTGCACTCCTACCACCTGGGGCAATCACCCTTAAACACAGTATTTGTGAAACTTTATTTATTTAATACGACTAAACATAATAATTAGCTTAATTAGGTTATAATTTTTACATAATGACTCCTATATCTCCTTTATAACATACTCAAACCTATGGCACATTAGACGGCGTTAATCATCAACGTTTTTAAAACATTCCTCTACTTCGATATGTTTATAGAAATAATGAAAGAATAAACATTGTCATTTGAATATGCTATTTTTTAAACGCTATAGTAAATATCAAAGTCAACTATACATACATATTTGATATTCTCTTTTGATTAAAAAGCAATTAGAATCTCTAATTTAACGTAAATAGTACGTGCACAAATACAAGTACCTAACATGAATGAAAAGGAAGTGACCCTGTAATTACTGAGACTTTCGCATATAAAAAGCGGCTCACCTGCTATGTACGTATCTTCTGTAGAATCAAGTTGTAAGTTTCCATTATCACGTTAAACTTATTCTACTTTATTGAATTTCATATGCTTATAAAATATAGGTGTAAGAAGTTTGTGAAACAGCTTATTATAACAAAATTTCATAACATTTAGATATATTTACAAAACAATTTAATTTTAAATACATATCCTGATATTTTTAACAAGGAATTTCATAACCGGAACATTGATGGTTTCCTACGAAATGTATGTATAACTTTTTTATTATGCCTACAGTTTTTTTTTTTTTTGACCTATAGTTTTAAATTAATAAGTATAAAATAACAAATATGAACATAACAAAAGAAAAGTATAATGGAGATGTTTTTGATCCAATAAAGAAACAAAGACAATCTGAGGAACAACTTATTACTCGTAATATATCTTACAATCCACAGAAACATGATTACAAACACATTTGCTACATTTTAAATTACTGCAAATAAATAATGATAGGAGAGAACAAAACATTTGTTTTTGTTTGATGAAAGTGAAAATGAGAACAAACTAAACGACGCTGATTATCTACAACTTGTGATCATCATGATTTCGTATCACTTTACATCTCCACCTGCTTTACTATGTAACTATTAACATGAATTATATAATATAAAAATTATATTAAATACCAATTTAAGCTATATAATAGATGAATTGGATGTTTAGCACTCTGTCTATACATATAATAAAACTATTGGCTGTCTGTACATGGAAGATACTTATATGAGAAAGTCTATTTTTAGGGATATTTATTGAAGCAATAGATCTAAAACAATGATTTTTTTTAAAAAAAGGTCTGTTTGTCTGTGCGTTTTTGCAGGTTATTTTCAAAAATTACGAAAACTGATTTCAATGCAAGTATTGTATTTTGGAGTTAGGTAAGCTTTTCTTGGTTGGCGCTTGATGAGGAAGGCCTACGTTCAGCAGTGGACGGCGAAAGGCTGATGAATAAAAAAGCTTTTCTTAACATTCTTTAATGTCAAAAAAGTTATGTCAACTTATTTTCCCACACAGATGAAGTCACAAGCATAGCCAAAATAAAAATAAAAAAGGAAATCATCAAATATTTATTTCATTAAATTCAAATTTGTGTTTTAGGCCAACTACACTCAGCAAAAAATCTATTATACAATAAAATCTTAAATACTTTTCTGTCGAACTATTTATTACTTTATTAGTAGTATAAATTACATAAAATATATTTATCTAAAGTTTGTATTTCTTACCCAATATCTAGTTTATAGTTAACGCTTTAATATTATATAGATAGATGGTGATTTAAATTAGTTACGTTGTGAAATATCTCTATCTCTATAAGCTCTTAGTATAAAATTAAAAATTCGACAGGCAAATACAGTAAAAAGAATAACGATCGATCATGTCAATATATAATAAAATTTCGTATAAAAAAATTTATACGCATCATTAATTTTTTTACTATATTCGTTTAGTTTATGTCATTAATATGAACAACGAAGTAAATTAAAAGCGCCTTTCATTGTAGTTAATATACAACAATACTGAATCGTGGTAAAAGATTTACTTAGTTTTTAGTTTTAATAGAAAATTAAATACGAAAAGATTATAAGCAAGGAATGTACGTATTTTTTTTTATGTTTAATACTAGGATTTACTTTATACTATTGTATGTTAAGTATGTATGTACGTAAGTACGTATGTACGGGTAACTGAAATCACTAATTTTAACTTTAATATGTCTTCTATCGTATTAATTGCTTAAATTAATAAATTGGCTTTAGGGACATGGCTTAACCTAAATAGAGAAGTCTTACAATGCCTATATCACATAAAATTGTAAGTGTTTTCACGCGTATTTTACATTTTTTTTCACAATAAATAACATTGTTTATTTTATTTTATAATATGTTTCCTAGTATCTAATTTATCAACGGCAATGCTTACAGAATTACATGCTGAAAATATTTGCAAATTACTAATTAAGCGGTCCCTGTAAGGTTTTATAAAGCTTTATTATATTTTCATAATATTCAAGCATCTACTAAAAACTCGGGGGGCACTTTAAGCCTATTAAAAAATATATCTACTTTATGATTTATTTAGTTGTGCTCATTGAAGTAACGGAGGGTAGCTTTCTCTCGTTTCGGTACCGAGTACCGAGCTGAACTCCTAACGTCCGTCACGCCCATCGCGCAAATAACACACATTGTGTACTTACTTAATTTGTACACTAAACTTTCTTAATACATGTTTCGGAAAAAGGTTAAAAGCATATTTTACTAATGTTAAAATTTTATTGCAAGCATGGACTTGCTTTCTCGGTCACAGATCGTTGACAAAACGAATGGTCGTCGTCCATCAACTTGCCTCCATAAAAGCACATTTTTGATTTTTTCTCATCTTTTTATAATAAGACAGACTTGCACAGCAGGGAAAAAAAACTTTTTATTAATAAATTAAAATTAATTAAAAGCAAAGTTCACTTCCTAATAAAAGGGTCACTAGCCACTGTCAACGGCCTTCGCGCCCGATGCGCTGTTTGACCCTTTTGTTTCAAACTCATATACCCACCATGTAACTCATGGCAGGACGACAACGTCAACGACTGCTCAATACATTACAGTATACCGGCCATACGAGGTCATTTTAAATTATTTTTATGTAATTTCAACTATTGTTTTGAAAGCTAACGTGTGAACGCACCTCTTTACAAAATATTCGTTAGCTTTTAATAATGGCGGTTGTTGTAATTATATTGCTGTCATTGTTTAAACTGAAGTAATAGTTCATTAGCGAAGAGAGTTAAGTTGTTACATAACGTCACTTCGTAAAATGCTATATTAATGTGAATTACAGGCTACTTTTACTTATTCCCACATAATAATTATATGTTATTTGTGCAAACTGCTTTTACAAATATATATAAATGAGTATTATTCCTATTATGAGTACCTATCTTTAACAAAATTTCTCGAAGTGATCATAAATACACAAACGAAATCGTCTTGTGTAATAGTAAAAAGAAGATATTTTTTGCAATTAGTTCCAGACAAGTAAACATTAAATGTAGAGTTTTTGTTACAACAAAGAGGTTGCTAAATGTTGACTTACAAAATAAGAAATAAACATTCATGTTAGAATAAGTCTCGGTGGTACTTTTTTTTTTCATTTTTGCATCATTTCGCTATATTAGAGTACATGCTCCGCAGTAGGTACTTTCATTAATAGTGATACTACACTTAGAAAAGAAAAATACTTTTTTAAAAAGCGAGTTTTGAAATTTATATACGTTTTCTAAAAGAACGTACAATAAATGTGGCATTACTCTACCTAAGTACAATTTGCATGGCTTAAAACTTTGCAGTTATTTGAGTGAGCACTAAAAGTAGAACTAAATATAAAACTTTTTAAAATAAAGTTGTTTAGCTTCACGCTGTATCCCGTACATAGCAGGATAGACAGAGGGAACCTAGAACCTAGTGTTGAGACACTCCGACGTCGCGCCTATACTGTATATAAACACTCGCACATCAGTTTAGAACTCGCGGGCTGTACTCTTTATATGATGTTATTATAAATAGAAATTACTTAAAACGTAGTATTTACTTGAATCTACTCACATCAATTGCTACATAAGAGTCATAAGTGCAATATTGCAATCTCAGTTCGCTATACTGATGATATCGGCACCGTCTCACATATTGTGTTGGGCGAAATTATTATTACAAACGTGTATAAGTAAATATTTATAATATTTATGTTATATTTCTTAAATTTCAAACGACACAGAGTCGTAAATTTTAAAATTCCATCTTAGTAACCGCGCACTGTTTTATTTGACATATTATTGAATTTTAACATATCAATTTAAAAAATAAAATTATATATAGTCAAAACATTAACTTTATATGTTCACAATTAACATTTATTAAAGCCCAGGTTGTCTTAATGAAGGCTGTATATAAGACACGGCAAGTTAACAAGCACAGCCTTTGACACGCACTGTTTATCCGCTACGATAACCTACATGTGGATGTCGACTTTATATTACTTTTAAGTACATACAAATGCATCTGATTACAGTACGTGTCTCCGATATATCTAGTTAGCTAGTTGGATTTATTAATTAAATTTAGATATCGTTAGGCCTTTATTATATTTTAAAAATTAAAAGTTTTTGAGAATTTTTCATCATACACAATCTAGGCGATGATGAAAATGTTAGTATGCAATAATTAAAAAAAATAGCAATATTTTACTAAGAGTTTTCATAATTACGAAATTGTAAGTATGTAGAAATTTACACATAAAGTTTTCTAATTTTACAAAACAATTATAACATTATCACCTATCTATCGCAGGTACCTGTGATATTACCCAAGTTGACGGGCACGTAGCAGAAATTAACCAAAGAGAGTGGTGTTAACACTTTCGCCCGTATTGCACGCGCCAAAACTTCTCACGGTGAAACCGTGTGAAGAAAAGTCCAGGGAAAATGTTCTTTATTACAATAAACAATAAGATCCAATGCGGCAGGTGAGCCATGAATAAGAGACTGATCTCTACGAAGAGTGTAAAATCTCCACCAAGAGTTCGCTTAAAATCTCTGAAGATAATATGTTTTCTGAACGTACTATGCATGGTGTGCATCCAAGGAGTGCTGGGGAACAGGCCACCGAGATTCCTTATCGATGGACGCTCGGAAATAGTCATAAGATTGAAAGAAGGACCTGATACGCCTGTTGGTGAGTTATTACATATTCTTCGAGTACTAGTGTAATTATATACTGCCTTCTAAGCTATCTAAGCTCAGAACCTGTTCGAATACTTCCTAGTATTACACAATATGTTAGCTATATAGGTGTATATTTATATATAACACTTTAAGATTATTCTAATAAGTCTCAATTATTTGATATATATTTTTTGAATCCATTACTTGTTCATAAGCATAAATATTAAAAACTTTACACTATATATACAAAATGTATACATTTAATGTTTATATGTATTTTAAAAAAATATCTGAATTGTTTCATGCAGTTTACACAAACAAAATAGTACTTTTAGTAGCTTTACGAAAGAAATGAATTATTAAAAGTTATAGGCTTACCACTACGTTTGAGTGGTATCATGACAGGGCAGACAGCCGGAAATTACCTGGTAAAGGGAAGTGGGGCTACCAAGGCAACTTACACCCAACATCGACGAGGGAAGCCGTACATTCCCGTTCACCTGGAATTCGAAACTAATCGTTGTGTATTATTCATCAACGACACAAATAGAAATGAATACACAGCTATAAATTGATATATTTGACTTTATTTTAATTTAAATTTAATTAGTTACTTTTGGGATTATATTTCTTTCTAATTATTTAAATCTAATCTAGCTTAACATATTAAAGAATTGAATTGCAATTGAACATTGCTTATACAAATAAGTTTTAATATTTTCATTATTATATATATTTTATATCAAGTTCTGTTGTTATTTTCAGGTAGCTTAATATACCGTTTAAGGGGTATTGACCCTGACGGAGACACTTTACAATTTGGCATACGAGAGCAAGTCGGTAGTGATATATTAAGAATAGAAGCCATTTCGTCCAACGAAGCTAATATTTATTTAGTTAAGGAATTAGATAGAGAAGTAATAAACAATTTTGTCTATTATTTTTCATACCTACACATTACAACAATACGATGAGAGACAAATATTTCAGTAGTAAAAAATAATTAAATCAGCTTCACGCTGTACCCCACAACACAGCAGGGTAGGCGGAGGGAACCTAGTGTCAAGACACTCCGTTACCCACCGTTCACCGAATTCTGAAGGCATTGCGTATTGAGTGGCGAAACTCAACGCCGCCCTTTGCTTCGACACCAGAACAAAGAAATTAAAAATTTAAATAAATATTTAATTTCCTCGACTGGGGATCGAACCCACAGCTTGTCGATTTTACAATTAGTTAGTGCCCCTTCGACACGACTAGTTTCAATATCAATAGTAAAATAAATATAATATGCATTAACACAAGCCTATTTGAATATATAAATAATAAATAAATCAATTACATTTGTAGGTACGCGATGAATACTCATTTGTACTAACTTTAACTGACGGTCATTTGGGGGAAGGTAACTTTATCACGCAAAGTTTCCTGCTTTTAGTTGAAGATGTCAACGACAACGAACCTGTATTTAAACCTTACCCTTCTGCTATTACTGTTAAAGAAGACGCGCCGCCTGGTGTTTTGCTAACCGTAGAAGCGACAGACCTTGACGAAGGAGCCTATGGACAAGTATTTTTTTTGTTTTAATATTACATTTTACAGTTACGTATACCGAACATCAAGCAACTTAATATCACGCCAACCGATTTCCATGATTCTTTATTGATGGTCACGACTCATCGAACGTACTATATTTAGTAAACGACAAGTTAAATGTCAAAGTCAATGTCAATTTTACCTGTATTTACAATCCAGTATGCTACAATATTTATTATTTTTAATAAAAAATATTTTTTTCGGTATGCAAATTTTGATTAAAATAACATACTATTTCAGGTTTTATATCATTTGCAAGAGTTAGACGGTGATGTTGACAACTTTGCTGTACAAACTGTAAATGGAAAAGGAGTTGTGCGTCTAACAAATCGATTAGATTACGAAAGGAAGTCACTATACCAGCTGCGAATTTTAGCAGTGGATAGAGCCAACCAAGGAAAAGTGAATACGGGTACCGCTGCTATTCTAGTTAAGGTTCAAGATGTCGAAGATCAACCACCGGAATTTGTTGTTGCAAGTCCAGTTACCAGAATTAGTGAAGATGCACCAGTGGGAACTTCAGTATTGCAAGGTAACTGCTACAAGTTTTTAATTAACTAATGAAACAACATCTGACTATAAAATGCATGGGGTGAGTTTATCCGATTTGAAACCAAATTATGAACTATTTGCAATTCCCTACACTGGCAAGACAAAGTATGCTACTCGACTAGCAATAACTCAAAAATTGGGGAAAAATGGGAAATGAATTGCCTTAACATTAGGTCCCCACTGTCCATATATTAGGATATGGAATATAATGTGAAGCTGAAGCATAAAATAAATATTATCTGATCCTTTACAATTACAGTGCGAGCAATTGATGGTGATAGAGGAATTAATAATAGAATCTCCTATAGTATTATATCTGGTGGAGAAGAGCATTTTGATATTGACAGCAGTTCTGGTATTGTTTACACTGTTAGTTCATTAGATAGAGAAGATCCTAATAACAGCAATGGGGCCTATATACTGGAAATTTTGGTAATTTATTATTTTTACTTTAAGCTTGTGTGTAAATATATCTTTTCTTAATAAATAGACTTTTATAACATTAGTACAGAACGGGAAACATGTTAAGAATGGTGGAGATGTGCTTAATATTTTGGTTAAAACAAACATTGTCAAAAGCTTTTTAAGGGCTTATTGTAATAGTATACAAAATAAATAAAATTATAATAAAGTAAAATAAGCTATAGAAAAAAAATTTAGACTACTAACACTATGGTCTTGTACATATACATTATAAAAGCCAACTCAAAAAAAGGCATGGCCACCTGTGGGCCTGTTTATGACTTCTAATTATGAAATATTATATCTTATTTATTTATATTACAGGCAACTGAAGAATCACATACCATATCTCCCTTGCCAACAGCAACCACAGAAGTAACAGTTATAGTAACAGATATTAATGATGAGAAACCGAGGTTTCGCAGTGCAAGATATGTAGGAGAAATTATTGAGAATGCTCAGCAGAATACACCAATAACATTCCTTCAAGATGCTGTACCTGAAGTGTTTGATTATGATCAGGTACAAAATAATGATTTAGAAAATATAAGAAATTACCATCAATTAAATCTCAAGCAGGGTTGCTTGATACCAATGTACACATGTAATAACTAAATTATAAAATTTATTTTGAAAGCAGTGCTCGCAAAAATCTAATTGAATAAAGTATAGCTTCAATTTGAATATAAGAACCTAGTGTAAAGATGCTCTGTTCTCCTCTTTCCACCTGGATTAAAAATCGATGCATATAGAGTAGTGGAGCTTAATACTGCATTTTGAGTTGCCAAAGTAACAAAATGAAATTAACTATCTGCCTCTAGTTCAAACAAATCAATCAAACCCACAAATAATGCTTTTACATAGATATGACAGTATTATAAATAAATTGTTTAAATTTCAGGGTAAAAATGGAACATTTGAACTGTATTTAGTTGGTGACAAAGGTATATTTGATGTCACACCATTTAAAGGCATTAATGAGGCATCTTTCTTAATAAGAGTGAATGATCCTTCCTACTTGGATTATGAACAAGTTACAGTAATGAATTTTAGTTTAGTGGCCAAAGAAGTTGTATCTAAAGATCCCAAAATGAGGTAAGTTATTTTAGTTTCATGCTGTATCCCACATTTAGCCTCGAAACATAGATGTGGTTACAGCATGCTCTGTGCCATTAGGTGTAAGGTTTTCTATAGGTTTTACTTTTGATGTGATAGTTTGGAGTATGGTTTTAGAGCTCCAGAACACAATTAGATAATTCACTTAAATTACAATAAGAAAATAAAAACTATATTTAATGTTTTAGTGTGGTACCAATAACAGTGCACATTAAAGATGAGAATGACAATTTTCCTGAATTCACTGAATCATTATACACAGTTTCTGTCCCTGAGAACTGTGGCGTTGGTACTACTGTGGCGTGGGTCCAGGCCTTGGATCAAGATTCCGATAATTATGGCACTAGAGGTGTAAGATACACAAGTCTTGGTGGCAGCATTGCTCATTTGTGAGTATTAACGACGGCTTCAATTTACTTTTTTTTTATTGTCTTCATTAACATACTGTTTTTAATTAATTACAGATTATATTTAAATCCATTATCAGGAGTTATAACTGTAAAAGAGGCTGGTGATGAAAGCTTTGACAGAGAACTTGTGTCGAGGCATTATCTTACAGTTGAAGCACGAGACGATCAGGTTAATGTTATTTTTTTGTTTCACGCTGTGTACACGAATGTTGCGTAAACGTATTTTGCTACTTGGAAGTAGCTTTGACAAAAAAATACTTTTAAATCTTCCTAATCAAATTGAAATCCTATAAAAATTGTAAAGCAGTTCACAGAATACTAAATTTTAACTTTGTAGTTCTAATAATTTAGGAATAACGAGGCTGCGGACGAGCAGACAGACATAACGAATCTATATAGGGTACAGTTTTGCCATTTGGCATGAGAACCTTAAAAGCTAAATTATATTATACCTAGACTATACCTAGTTAATAAATTAATATTATATTATTATTCTTGCATCCCTTTAATGAAGCTTAGATATTATTTATACTACGTATATTTAACGAAACAGTAAATCATTTTAAAGCTTTAAAATTTTGTTTTTTCTTTTCAGGGTAAAGGCAATAGAAACACAGTACAACTTATAATTAACATAGAAGATGTCAACGACAACGCGCCGATGTTTCTCGCCAATAAATATGAGGCTAGATTATTGGAAAATGAACTCGAATTTGAAAACCCACTAGTTCTTGAAGCTAGAGACATTGATTTAAATGGTATGCTTTAAAATATTGTGGGATAAACATGTAGTAGGGTAGGCAGAAGGCGATTAGTGTTAAAACACTCAGCTCTCCACTTTCCGCCAAATTCTGGCGGCATAGCGTGCTGAGGGCGGAACCCAACGCCGCGCTTTTCCTCGGCATCAGAGCGAAGAAATGAAATTATTAAATATTTCACACGCTTGTTTGTGCCCCTGCGCTACAACTGGCCTAAATTATTTCATCCAGCGATATTTTCTTAATTATATTTAATACTAAAGCAGCTATACAAATATCATTAGAGTATTAGAGACCAGTCGTAGTGCAGGGACTCAAAATGCAAAGTTGTGGGTTCTATTCCCTCTCGAGCAAAAGAAATATTTAAAAAAAATAACATAGCATGTTAGTTATTAAATAATTGTAAATGCTATTTACATTAAAGGTACCAAAAATAGTCACATAGAATATTCAATAGTTGGAGGCGATTACAAGANCTGTTTATGACTTCTAATTATGAAATATTATATCTTATTTATTTATATTACAGGCAACTGAAGAATCACATACCATATCTCCCTTGCCAACAGCAACCACAGAAGTAACAGTTATAGTAACAGATATTAATGATGAGAAACCGAGGTTTCGCAGTGCAAGATATGTAGGAGAAATTATTGAGAATGCTCAGCAGAATACACCAATAACATTCCTTCAAGATGCTGTACCTGAAGTGTTTGATTATGATCAGGTACAAAATAATGATTTAGAAAATATAAGAAATTACCATCAATTAAATCTCAAGCAGGGTTGCTTGATACCAATGTACACATGTAATAACTAAATTATAAAATTTATTTTGAAAGCAGTGCTCGCAAAAATCTAATTGAATAAAGTATAGCTTCAATTTGAATATAAGAACCTAGTGTAAAGATGCTCTGTTCTCCTCTTTCCACCTGGATTAAAAATCGATGCATATAGAGTAGTGGAGCTTAATACTGCATTTTGAGTTGCCAAAGTAACAAAATGAAATTAACTATCTGCCTCTAGTTCAAACAAATCAATCAAACCCACAAATAATGCTTTTACATAGATATGACAGTATTATAAATAAATTGTTTAAATTTCAGGGTAAAAATGGAACATTTGAACTGTATTTAGTTGGTGACAAAGGTATATTTGATGTCACACCATTTAAAGGGATTAATGAGGCATCTTTCTTAATAAGAGTGAATGATCCGTCCTACTTGGATTATGAACAAGTTACAGTAATGAATTTTAGTTTAGTGGCCAAAGAAATTGTATCTAAAGACCCCAAAATGAGGTAAGTTATTTTAATTGCATGCTGTATCCTGCATTTAGCATCGAAACATAGATGTGGTTATGGCATGCTCTGTTTTGGATAGGTTTTACTTTTGACATCTGATAGTTTGGAGTATGGTTTTAGAGCTCCAGAACACAATTAGATAATTCATTTAAATTACAATAAAAAAAAATAAAACTATATTTAATGTTTTAGTGTGGTCCCAATAACAGTGCACATTAAAGATGAGAATGACAATTTCCCTGAATTTACTGAATCATTATACACAGTTTCGGTGCCTGAAAACTGTGGCGTTGGTACTACTGTAGCGTGGGTCCAGGCCTTGGATCAAGATTCCGATAATTATGGCACAAGAGGTGTAAGATACACAAGTCTTGGTGGGAGCATTGCTCATTTGTAAGTATTAACAATGGCTTCAATTTACTTTTTTTTAAATTGTTTTCATTAACACACTATTTTTATTTAATTACAGATTATATTTAAATCCAATATCAGGCGTTATAACTGTAAAAGAGGCTGGCGATGAAAGCTTTGACAGAGAACTTGTGTCAAGGCATTATCTTACAGTCGAAGCACGAGACGATCAGGTTGATGTTATTTTTTTGTTTCACGCTGTGTACCACATACAGTAAGGTTGGCAATAGCAATCTAGTGTGTACACGCTTAGTGATGGTGTGAACACATTTTACTACCTGGAAGTAACTTTGACAAAAAAATACTTTTAAATCTTCCTAATCAAATTGAAATCCTATAAAAGTTGTAAAGCAGTTCACAGTTTAGGAAAAACGTGGCTGCGGACTAGCAGACAGACATAACAAATCTATATAGGGTACAGTTTTAAATGGCGTAAATTAAAAATTAAAAACACCTAAATTATACCTAGTTAATAAATTAATATTATATAATTATTCTTGCGTCACTTTAATGAAGTTTAGATATTATTTATATTATGTATATTTAATGAAGCAATAAATCATTTTAAAACTTTAAAATGTTTTTTTCTTTTCAGGGTAAAGGCAATAGAAACACAGTACAACTTATAATTAACATAGAAGATGTCAACGACAACGCGCCGATGTTTCTCGCCAATAAATATGAGGCTAGATTATTGGAAAATGAACTCGAATTTGAAAACCCACTAGTTCTTGAAGCTAGAGACATTGATTTAAATGGTATGTTATAAAATATTGTGGTATAAACATGTAGTAGGGTAGGCAGAAGGCGATTATTTATTAGTAAAACACTCAGCTCTCCACTTTCCGCCGAATTCTGGAGGCACAACGTGCTGAGTGGCGGAACCCAACGCCGCGCTTTTCTCGCCATCAGAGCGAAGAAATGAAAATATTAAATATTTCACACGCTTGTGCCCCTGCGCTACAATTGGCCTCAATTATTTTATCCAGTGATATTTTCTTAATTATATTTAATACTAAAGCAGCTATACTAATAGTATTTAAGTATTAGAGACCAGTCGTAGTGCAGGGACTCAAAGTGCAAAGTTGTGGGTTCTATTCCCTCTCGAGCAAAATAAATATTTAAAAAAAATAACATAGCATGTTAGTTATTAAATAATTGTAAATGCTATTTACATTAAAGGTACCAAAAATAGTCACATAGAATATTCAATAGTTGGAGGCGATTACAAAAATAATTTCTCGATTGACCCAAATCTCGGTATCATAACACCACTTGTGGGTGTCGATTTCGAACAAATACCCGGTGACAACAGCAACATACGCCCTATACACCTTACTGTAAGTATTATTGGTTTTGTGCACAATCAATATTGTCTCTATTAGTAAAGTTTTGGACATTATATATCAGTGTCTATGAAATAAATGTAAAATAATTCTCAAGTCATGGCCGCCCTGCAGATATGTTTTCTAAACTTACGTGAACTGTTTACTCTGGAAGAAAACATTTAAATGTAAGAGAAATCCTAAAATCAAATCTGCGCAGCCATCTACAGCTAACTTCAGGGCGGCCACAACGTGTTCACCGTACTGTACATATTATACATGTGTTGTCACTCTACTCTCTAAAAGACTGGGCCTATTCAGTTGAAATTTTGTGTATTGTATATATTTTAATGGTTTTAATCCACACTATCGGGAATAATTATTCTATGAAATAATTAAGTCTTACCAGAGCAGAACACCAGGACTGTTATATGCGTGACACAGCGTGATACTGAAAAAGAAATACACTTTACAGGTACAAGCTCGTGATTTTGGAGTTCCACCACTATCATCAACAGTGCCCGTTACAATTTACGTGCAAGATGTAAACGACCACGCGCCGATGTTCACACAAATGATATATAAGCGTGCAATACCTGAGGATATGCCTGGCGGTACTAGTGTTTTAGAGGTAAGATTCGGTAGAAAGTAGAGAACAGTGTCTTGATACGTTTCTACCTACCTAACTATATAACTGGAAGCAGCTTAAATAGATTTAAATAATATTTGACAGTTAATTTATTATTTTTTAGGTAATTTTGAAGTAAACAAAACATTCGAAATTTGTTATATGATGCTTGATATATAGTGTTCGTAAACGGCTTTTTAGTTTTAGCCTCAGCCTCATTTACTTAGTGTGTGTTAATAATTATTATTATTGATGTGGCACAGCTTTTAACTAAATGCGACGCTTGTGGGCTCGAATTCGATTCGCAGGAATAAATTATTTATATTTTCTCACCGTAACAGCAAGACTAGCGTGACATTAATTCGCCACTCAATGTCTCAAAAATTGGGCGGTGCGTGGGAATGTCTCAACAATATGCTCACATGGCTGCTCTTTACTGGATATAGCGTGAAGTTATATAAAATATTATTTTTAGGTAAAAGCTCGTGATGTGGACGGGTCGTCGCCAAATAATCGTATAGTATATCGCATACAAAGAGGTGCGAGTGACAAATTCGTTATAGATTCCCTTTCTGGGCTCGTGTCGGTTGCGAATGGATCAAACTTAGATCCAGATAGAACTGATCCGAAAATTACTAAATACACATTAACTGTGGTAAGTAAACTTTATTATATAGTCTACAAATACTTTATGAATTTAGTGAATACAGAGTTCGGCTTAATTTTGCGTCACCTTAGCGTCTGTAACACTCCGTACTCCACTTTCTATAATAAAATTTCTACCTTTTTATAATCTATTATGGATGTAAATTTAAATTATATTTTTTTTTTATATAATGTAATGTGGAATGTAATTGTGGAGATTAATAAAAACGCAACAATTTTATATTTTTATTCGATATTGACTTAGTATTTTATTAAATATATTACTGAAAAAGAGGCTGCAGTGGCACCACATTTAACTATGAATCACCACATTATCGCATAGTGCGATGGGCAAGTTCAATTCTTACTAAACAAACTGCAGCGTTGAGTTTCACTAATAAGCACGCGATGAAAGTGGCGATCGGAGTATCTTAACGCTAGGTTCCCTTTACGTACATTGCTATACGAGAGAAACAGTGTGAAGTTAAATATAATAACTAATATTACGTAATTTTGAAGGTGGCGCTAGATGGGGGTATCGGAGACCAACAATTAAGTGCAGCTGTAATCGTAAACATCACTATAGTGGACGTGAATAATAAACCACCGGTATTACTTGAGCCTGGCACCGTTCAAGTTATGGAAAATACACAGGTCAGTATAAATTAGCCTTATTTTTTTCATGTGATTTACTTATCTGTACAGCCACGTTGCCCGTGTCTTTTTGTTGAAGTTGTTAGCATATTTTTTATTTACTACTTAAATTATGCTTAACATTCATAAATTCCATCACTTCATGTAGTTAGGTCCTTGAAGAAGGACATTTATTACAAGGCGAGATGCGGTGTCTTAAATATCTTGACATCACATTTGAAAATGCAAACATAAACACTAAACTTTTTTATTAGTTTAATAATTTGTGAATGTAAAAAGTAACTAGCGCTGACAAGAATGGGAGAAGTCAAAAATCATAACCCCAACCCTACGGTACATTTTAAATACTTGTTTGTTTCAGGTTGGAACACCAATATTCAGAGCTCAGGCATATGATTTAGATGAACAACCAGTGCTAAGATTCGCTATTGATAAATCCGCAAGTTACGCTAAAAATGAAGATGGTATCATTGTACCTACAACAGAATATGATTACATATCTGTGTGGGACTTAAACACTGTGGATGGCACTTTGAAAGTTGTTAGGTAAGTTGCTGTATTAAAATTTATATAAAAATAAAGAAGGAACGAAAGTGTGTTGACACTAGGTTCCCAGGTTCCCTCTGCTTACCCTGCTATGCGCGAGATACAGCATGAATTTAAAAAATATAAAGGAATCTATAAATGATCGATGTTTTTGTAATGTTGTTGTGAATACGATTTAAAAGAGACAGGGAAACTAGTGTTAAGATACTACGCACCGACCAAATTCGAGACATTGCGATCACTAAAGCTAGGTTGTAATAATGATAAAATTTAAATTAGTAATTTTATTTACGATTTTATACATATTTCTTTAAAGGTTACTAGACAGAGAGAAAGTTGAAATGATCAAGCTAACATTAACGGTAGAGGATATGGCCGCCATTGAAGGAGGTCCAAAACAAATGGCTTATGGAATTTTGACTATTATAGTGTTAGATGAGAATGACAACAATCCCAAATTTAGAAAACCCTTTTACAAAACCTCCATAACTGAAAACTCGAAAAATGGAATGCACATCGAGACAGTGATGGCTGACGATGCAGACAAGAATAGGACTATGACATACTTCTTGGAAGGTATAGGTTTTAAATATTGTTTCTAGAATACCCATTATCGTATATAATAAACGAATTATTTAATTCTCATAATGGACATTCACATATGTTTATTTTTTTTTTGTTAGTCTACACCTAGAATGACATTCAGTCATTTTTTTGTCTTTTTCTGTGCAGCTGCGCCACAACACCCTCTTCTCTTTTTATGTAATATTAACTGTATTATGTATGAAATAGTATTAAAGTCACATCCATTAGGTGCTGAAGAACTACGAAGTCTCCTACACATAGAGAGTTTGACCGGAGAATTAGTGGTTGCGAACAAAATAGACCACGAAATGCATTCGTGGTTAAATATTACGGTAAAAGCTATGGACAGTGGAATACCACCGAGATATGCTTTTGTGGATATGTTTATACAGGTTTCATATTGTTTTATACTATTAATATTACTTTTTATTTAATACTAACAGTGCGTTATGTTAAATTGAAATTATATTCATACAGTTTATTTATGTATACTATGCTACTTTATTATTAAAGTGAAAGTTTGTCCAAATGATAGATGTTTGTTTCACTTCCACGCTAAATTTTATATAATTTGATAAGACAGGTTACATTTATAATAATATTTTATATAATTTGACTATTAAACGGGCGAACCCGCGTTTGTGTCTATAGTTGATATAAACAATTTACATATTTGTTTAACTTTGTGTGTACTAGACTATTATTACTCTAGATAAGCTTGTCATGATTCATTCTTGTGATTATTTACAAAGAATAAAAAGGTAAACTTATAAGTATTTCTGTTCCGTAGGTTTTAGATGAGAATGATAATAATCCAATATTCGAGCCGTCGCAGTTTGAGTACCGTGTAAGGGAAGATACGGAGCCAGGTACAACAATAACAAATATATTGGCAAAGGATGCTGATTCCGGAGAATACGGGAAAATTACATATCTACTTGATCGCGTTTCTACTCAGGTTATAATCTTTTTTATTTTATGTTTTTAGAGTCTGTATCTCGCATATAGCGAGGTATATATGCGTTCTCCATTTTCCGCTGAATTCCGGAAGCATGGCGTGTTATTATTACAGTATATTTACAGTTATTATTACATAAAACTTAAATAGTTATTAATACTTAAAAATAATTTATATTTTTTTTAAATCAATTCATAAAATATTCCTTAAGGCTTAGCGCGCACTGGTAACTTTTGTCACGGTGACAATAAATTTTTTGTCACTGACATGTCATCATACTTTTCGCCACTGCGCGCACTTGCGATGACAGTGACGAAATTTTTTACATTTGATAAAATGGATCTCGAAGAGATGGTTGTCTGTGCACTTATATTAAGAAATAGAAAAAAAGGAAACGTAGAAAATATTGGTTTTCAAATTACTATTTGAATAACCCTTTAGGGATTTGTCATAGAGCAATGGCCTCAACTCAATTTCGTCAATCTGTATTGTCATTGTCTATTTCATCTTCATGAAAACACACCTTTTGCCTTGGTGATGAACTTGACGCCATTCTTGAAATAAAAATTCGGTGCTGCAATGCAACACGCTGCTGTTTCATGTTTATGCGGAAGACAACTAGTATGGAAACCGCAAGGGGGAGGGCGAACTAAGTGACATTTAGTTGCTAATGCGCGCACGGGCATACAAATCTATGGACGCGGTGACCGTTGCCTCACCGGCGTGTTGCCGTCCTCCGCGGACAAAAAGTCACCCAATTGTCACGTATCCAAATGCACGCACCTTCATTAAGTGTAATGTACACGGTGACAGTGACGCAATAGTCACGGTGACAAAAATCACTAGTGCGCGCTATACCTAAGTGTAATGTACACGGTGACAGTGACGCAACAGTCACGGTGACAAAAATCACTAGTGCGCGCTATACCTAAATATAACAAAAAATATAATTTTTCTTCAATTGCTTGCGCTTCCATTTTATATAATCTTGTCATATGCAAAATTTAAATATTATTTTAGGGTAAATTTCTAATAAATGCGGACACGGGAGCTTTGAAAGTATCAGACTGGTTGGATCGTGAGAGTCAGTCGTCATACAATCTGGTGGTAGAAGCGTGGGACAATTATCAATTTGGATACCTCAGTGGGGAGAGTAGAAACGCCTTTAAACAAATTGTGTAAGTATCTATATGTATGTTTATACATTGTTCCAAAGGTTAAAGGTCTTGTGAGGATTTTATATAAGCTTTAAATTCTTAGCTTCGTTTCGCTTTAAATTCTTTATCATAATATTTTTATCCGTTACATATTTATTTATCCGTTACATATTTATTAATATATAAATCTAAACTTAATTTCACAGAATATACATAGAAGATGTAAATGACAATCCGCCAGTACTAAATCTGCCAACAGACTGTGCAACCGTCACGGAGTTCCACAATTATAGGGAACCAATAGTATCTATATCAGCGACCGACGCGGACGACGGTAATACTCCAAACGGAAGAGTTCAGTTTCATTTGGTTGCTGGGAAAGGATATGGTATGTTTTTTCTATAGTTTCTTAGAATATAGTAGCATATAGCAGAGGCAAAGAAAACCTAGTATCAACATTCCACGCGTTGCCTTATTTTAAGACTCAACTCATTGCCGCACTTTTTCTTGTTACCAAAGCGACGAAAATGAAAATAACTCATGGGAGTTCCCAACGATTTCATTCCATCGGTCAGAGATATTTATATTATTGTTGTTAGTAGGGACCACTTTGATTGAATTATTTTAATGGCACTTTTCGTACTATGGGTGATCAAATTCTAAATTTAAATTCTTTCGCTATCATGGGCCATAATTTAATTGCTATAAGGGACCAATAGCGGTCCGAGAACCACATGATGGAATGGTTAGGAACTAGATATGATTTATTAAACATTAAACTTTTTTCCAGACCTTTTCCGTTTTGAACAAGTGGGTGGCGATGCTAATACAGGGCGATTGTTCGCGAAACACTCCTTAAAAGATCGCTTTGGAAATTACACCTTTATAGTAGAAGCGAGAGATCTCGGGATACCCGCGAATGTAGTGAAGGGGGAGCTACGCGTGTGTGTAACAGATTATAACGATCACGCGCCAATATTTGTGTATCCTACACAAAATGTCACTATTAAAGTACCTGAGGTTTGTATCATTAGTTTTAAATTGTATGAGAAGTTAACCTTAATACTAAGAATATTCTTTTGTACTTGAACCAAAATATATTTGTTAGATAAGCTGATAAAAAGTCATTGTTTCCACTTTCCATCTATATTTTAGCTGCGTTGGCGTTACTTTGTATTTTCAAACCCATTTAAATAGGATTATTTTTAAATATAATTTTACAATCAATGACCTACAAAGCCACAATAACATAGCATATATTTTAAATATATTAATAAATATAATACATAACATAGAATGCAACAATCGGCACAACGGTGGTAGAAGTGAGAGCTATAGACGCGGACATAGGTGCTAACGGCGCAGTGCGGTACCGGCTGCGGCACGACGCTCAGGGCGCTTATCGTGCGTTCTCCCTGCACACGGCCGGGGTGCTGAGGACTGCTCAGACTTTTGATAGGGACAAACAGACTACTTATCAGGTAATTCATTGATTTTTCTTCTTTTTTTCTAGTTTTACGCTGTATCTCGCATAGACCCAGGTAAGCAGAACTTAGTTTATAATTCAATTCATATTTATTTATTATTAACATATTCCATAATGTAGGATAGCTGCCAGCAAATGTAATAGATTGTACCATTGATTTTAAAAAGAGCAACTGTTGAGTTTCTTGCCGGCTCTTCTCAGCAGAACTGCCTTCCGAACCAGTGGTAGCTTTTTGTTCCTATGTTCATTCGACGATTCAAAAGTGCTTATAATATTTGCCTATTTGAATAAAGAATATCTTGAATTTGAATTTTGTTGTTTTAGTTAAGAATAGAAGCCTACGACCTTGGGCTTCCAACTCCACTCAGCTCTGACCTGGATTTAACAATTTATGTACAAAACGTCGACAATTACCGCCCAAGGTTTCCATTTAAACACATACATTTAAATATAACTGAGAATGTCAAAGATTACATAACATATTTGCCGAGTGTTATAGAAAGGGATGAAATAGATAGAGGGGATGAACCTGTGTTGCCTGTTTGCTTTTATTTAGTGGCGGGCAATGAAGATGGAATGTTTAATTTGGATAAAAATACTCATAGGTATTTCATAGATTTAAAATTTTTTTTGTATTTAAAATTATAATTATCCTTGTAATTAACAAAAAATAGTATTTGTCATTAATGAAATACGAATTAACATTTTTATTTTTTTGTTTCGTTAAGATATTTTGTTTCTCCGTTTTCACGTTTAGGCTAACTTAAAAAGATTGTATAAATATGTGTTGCCAATTGAAAGACGTATAAATATTTATCTCAAAAATATAATAAGAATTAAAGTTATAATTAAAGTTATAATAAATAAGTTACTATAAAATCAACATTTTTTTATGAAACACTAAAACACATTTGATATCTCCATCACAGATTAACATCTAAACCATTGGATAGAGAAACCAAATCACAATATTTATTAATAATTTTCGCCACTGAAGACTGTCTGTCTGTACCAAACTACGACGAACAATTAGACGGAATAAGTACGTTGAAAGTGCATATAATGGTTAATGATGTTAACGACAACAGTCCAACATTTGTGAGTAAAATATTCACTGGCGGTGTCACCACTGAAGCTGATTTCGGTATTGAGTTTATGCATGTAAAGGTAAGTTTATGCAGTATGGCCAATGAGTCGTGGCCACTGAAGTTCGCTGTAGATAGATTTTTTACTTTTGATTGATTGTTTACTTCCCGAGTGAACAATGCGCAAGAGTTCAGCAAACCTGTCTTCAAGTCACTGTACAATATGATAGATATGAGTGAATAAAATATTACCTATAAATAAATATTCTTATTGTTGTATAAATTCTAAAATTATAATAAAAACTCATCATAAGAAATAAGAACCAAGAACCCTTGTTATTTGTTAGGCATCAGTTATCACCCAAGTGGCTTCATCACATATTGTTAATCAATATAACATTAATATTATGAATAAATATGTTATTTTTGATAGATAGATATTTGTCAGAAAAATTATAATCCTTGGGTTTATGCATTACTTTTCCCTCTTTTAACGAGACTTTTATTGTGGTATTTTATTGTACAGGTACACTATCAACTTAAACACTATGAAATTATATATAGCATAATTACAATAAAATGTGTTTTAATTTTTATATAATTATATTATGCTTTTTATAATATTTATAATGCATTAATAGAATATTGGAATTGTTGGTTTGGGCTTTAAATGATTTTATTATTTTAATATTAATTTCTTTTTTCAGGCAATAGATTTAGACGAGGGTGTTAACGCCAAAGTAAATTATTATTTACTAGGCGATGTTAAGGAAACCTTAACAGAAGGATTAGAGAATTTGGCGGTGTCGCCATTTTTAGTTAATATTGAAACAGGCGCAATTTCACTTAACTTCGATCCACAGAAGGGAATGAAGGGTTATTTTGATTTTAAGGTAGGTAAAAATTCTTTATTTTCATTACTTTCAGTCAAGAGGCCATTCGATTTCCACTCGACCAAATAAAATATTTAATGTTTGCATTCCCTCGCTCATTTAAATTTATTTACTGCCTCCGGACTCGATGATAGATATAGATAAAAATTAATAAAAGAAATATGATTTTTTGTCGACAGGTATTAGCAAACGACACAGACGGTCTACAAGACATAGCACACGTATTCATATACTTATTAAGAGAAGACCAAAGAGTGCGTTTCGTTTTACGGTCCCACCCATCAGAAATAAGAGACAAAATACATATGTTTAGACAACAATTGGCGCGTGTAACGGAATCTGTTGTTAATATCGACGACTTAAGAGTACACGAAAATAAAGATGGTTCGGTGGACAATACTAAAACGGATTTGTATTTGCATCTCGTGAACGGTTTGGACCATTCTGTGTTGGAAGTTGGTCAAGTACTGAAGCTTATTGACAAGAATATAGAACAACTAGATGGTCTTTTTAAGGTATATTTAATTTGATTGTTTCGTATAGGGTTTTTTTTTTATTATTGGTATACAATAAATAAATGATATTACCAGACTAGTACTTCTTGTACTGGTATCAACGTCACATGTTTAATCTTAATATTTTATTTTTTGTTCGATTTATTAAAAGAAAAAGTCAACACGAATCAACCAACCAACTCAACAGTGAAAAGTGAAAATGATGAGGATACAAGACCGATATAGAAGAATTGATACTTTTTAATTTGTTTGTTTTTTATTGATGACTAATATTTTTAGCACAAATGCAAAGCTCAGCTTACACCTCGCGGACTGTAATATTTGTCAAATTTTTTTTCTGGTATTGTTTTTATGAAATAACATACTAATTATTTCATAATTACTCTTGATTAACTTTTCCATACCTCTTATCTCGCAACTTGCAAATTTAGGATCGTATTTATAAATAGGTCTCAACTGTGAGATTAATCTTGAGATGATGTTTACATTCATAAATTATTATATTCTATGAATGTAAACGGCATCTCAACATCGATCTCACAGTTGAGAGCGATTTATAAATTAATTAAGGCATATACTTGGTATAAGTAAATAAGATAAACGAGTATATTTTATACACAGTAGGTACGTATATGTATAAAAAAGTTGAACTTACAACTATGACGGGTTAGACATAATGTATACCTAAGTATAAATGTCGTCATAACGGAATCATAAATTATTCGTATTGGAAATTATAATCACTGAGAACTGACGTCACAATGGCTCGGAATAAATATAAGCGTACCGTTATTACGACATATCGATTGACGTTTTTTTACGTAAACACTTAATGTTTGCTATTAAATTACCCAACCTATTGATTTTAGCTATTTTTGTTGAGTAAAGCATAAAATTAATCAATAGGAAATTGAACAAAAGTTCTATTATAGATGAAATCAAAAAAATTCTACAGGACAATACTTCAATCTATATTTAGTTTTCCTTGATACTATTTAATCTGAAGATCAGAATTTTATTATTACGAAATATGTACGTTATAGTAATCATAATAAAAAAAACATGTACCATTGAATTCTATTTCCTGTATACGCAGTGGGCAATTACAGATATCTTCACATAACATATTTTTCTAACTTTTATACAAAAGAGGCTTTTTAACTACTCTCATAAAATATTAGTAGACATTGTTACTACAAGATATTGTTTTATAAGTTTAAGAACCTACAACCGTTTATTAAACCTTGAAATAAAACATGAAATAAATGCAAAATTTGCAAGATATCTCGTGATTAGAGAAGAGAGAATTACGAAAATACTTTTACAAAATGTAGTTTATTTGAAAATTTATATTCAAAATAGACAAATTTAATATATTGGTATATTTATAGGAATGTGACCAGTCCCGGCGCAGGGGCACAATGTGTGAGTGGAAACGCGACTGGTTGTGGGTTCGATCCCCACTCGAGGAAGTGCAATATTTATTTACATTTATATTTTAATTTCTTTACTCTAGTGTCGAGGCAATGCGCGGTGTTGAGTTCCGCCACTCATCACGCAATGACTCCAGAATTCGGCAGAAAGTGTGAACGGAGTATCCTAGCAGTAAGTTCCCTCTGCCTATCCTGCTGTGTGAGGGACACGGTGTTAAGCTGATTTAATTTGATTTTATAGGAATTTAACGTGTTAGACACTCAGCCAGCGGAATACGAGCCCCTCACCGCAGACAGCCTGTCGTCCAACCAGACGGTGTACTGGCTGGTGTGGAGCACGCTCTTCCTCGCCGTACTGCTCGTCGTGTCCATTATGATATGCTTGTCGCAGCGGGCCGACTACGTGAGGAAGTTGAAGGCTGCCACTGCCACTGCTTATTGTAAGAGATTTTCTGTTATCTTTCTACTTTATTCCGCACGTAGGTATAGAGAACCCAAATTTAATTGTCCCTAACCACTTTCGTTCAGTGGTGGAACTGAACGTTGCGCAACGTCATGTACGAGCTAGTAATTTACAATTCATTCCCTCCAAGTGCGGGTCGAACCCACAATCATCACATTTACTTTCAAACACTGTGCCAATGTATCCCGATGGCTTTATGGCGTTACAATTCATATTTGTACCTATGTATTTATGTAGATGCAATTTTTTCTTCGTTTATAATATTGAAATTTATATTTACTTACGCCGGCTAGGTCGTCGTGACGCAGCGGCACAAGGTGTGACTGTAACACGACGGTTGTGGGTTCGATCCCCACTCGAGGAAGTGAAATATTTATTTACGTTTATATTTCCATTTCTTCGCTCTAGTGTCGAAGCAAAGCGCGGCGTTGAGTTTTGCCCCTCAACACTCAATGCCTCCAGAATTTGGCAGAAAGAGGGGAACGGAGTGTCTTAACAATAGTTTCCCTCTGCCTATCCTGCTGTGTGCTGATACAGCGTGAAGCTGTTTTTTGTTTTTAAGTTTACTTTTTAAGTAATTATTGTTAACCTATGTTTACATTACAAAACTATTCCACAAATTCAACTGTCGATATCAGTCAGCAACCTACGTACACACTGTATAATTCATTAAAATGTATGAGTAACTTTTAAATATTTTATTAGTAGAATACTGTTATTCACAACTTGACGATTATTTTACAGCTTCGCCAACGCCAGGCGAATCTGACATGACAATTCGCAGTTCAGGAGGTAGAGTACCAAACACAAACAAACATAGCACTAAAGGCTCCAATCCAATATGGCTGCACGCATACGAGAACGACTGGTACAAATCGGACGACCAAATAAGTCACTCGGAAAGAGATTCACTTGACGAGAATGCTGTGGACCAAGACTTGACAAACGAAAAGCCATATTTCATTACAACCGCCGCGTTCCCTTCCATACAATCTACTGAGACGGAAACGGAAACTAATCAAGGCAACTACGATTTCTACCAACAACTAGAACAAATGAAAAATGCCAAAAACATGGAAACCACTGAATTATAATTAAAAAAATTAAATAAATGAATAAGAAATTTGTTTCTTAAATAAATCAAATATCGAATCTGTTACTTATATAAAAACTAGACTTTTTCGTAATAGACTGTGAGTATAATCGATAATCTAGATTATTATCATTTAAACAATATGCGCATTTTATATCTGTATTATTAAGGAAATCGCCCTGCTATACAATAGATATAGATAACAAATGATAAATGACAATGCAAATATAATTATTTATATTTTGAATTTTACGTGTTATGTTAAAGCCATTAAAATGACTGTAAAATATAAATATAGAAAAAAAACAATATTATAAATATAAATAAATAAGATTATACGTAGGTATTTCTTATTTGTCCATTAAATGCCAAACATGGAGACCATTGAACTGTAGAATGTGCCTTTTATGTGTGTACCTAAATATAATTAGAATTAATAAATATTTAAATTATCTGTGTATTTTTTGTCCTTTATAATTATTTTGGACTATCGATAGAAATAAATCACTAATTTTCAAATGAGCATTAATTAAAAATTACAGCAGGAAGTATATTCATTAGGGCAATTCTTTTAATAAGTATTGTTGTCTAGATATTATTTGAAGGTAGGTAGGTAGATTTCTAGAGGTCTAGGTATTTTTAAAATAGAAATATTTAAGTGACAATAGACACGACGAATCCAGCGATAACATCTTAAAGTACCATACCTTATCAGCTTTAAAGCTAATGAAAATAAAATTGATCTTTAATTATAGGTACTCAGTAAAATAAATATGAAGGTTGAAGATGAATGTGAGTTCTGTTAAATTTTATGTAAAAAAATGCTTTTCCACTTGATGAAACAAAAACGAATTCGATAAAGTATTGTCATACTTATATTGTTTAAAATAATAACTGAATTTGCTCAAAAAGTGAATTTTAATGACGAATTAGGATGGTTTCTTATGATTTTGATTGTCAAATATTTTTTTAGAGACAGCTTAGATGGGCACGAACGACATATCATGTCCGTGGTGCGTTTAAAGTAAACAACAACAATAAAAAAATTACGAAACTAAATACAAAAAATAATCAAAATATTATAATAAGCACTTAAATAATTGGTTCATCCAAAATCACTATTGTTGGATAGTACAGACGAGCTATAATAATTTTCTTAAGTTTTAACCTTTTACCTTAAAATGCCACATACTTACCCGCATTTAAAATTTTTTTTTTATTTTTGTCTTGGTTTTTTTTACTGATTCCCTGTCATTGTATTTAATTGATAAGAATAGTTAAAACAAAGAAACCATATTTTCCTCATTTGCCGAGCTGAATTGATTAAAATCCAAGTAGGTATACAACGCAAGTGTTTATATAATTTAATTCTCCTTATAAACAAAAAAATGTCAATGAAGAAATATAGATATTAATATATTGGCAGCTGCAATACGTCTTTGAAAATATGATGTATGTTCAGAAAAATATTAATGATGTTACCAAAATCTGTTATGTACTTAATTCTAATACTAGAAATAAGCTGCAACTTAGCGCACCCGTAATTCCTTTTATGGGACAAACTGTACGGTACACTTTTATAATAGGATACCAGAAAATGTATAAAATTGTGAAAAATATAGTTTTTAATATTAGTATAGTTTTATGGCCCTATGAGCTGATAAAAAAATGTCTGTATTAAGAACTTCACCTTAAATTAAATATAAATCTCTAGATTAATGATCTTAATGAAAAAAATAATTAAGTAACTAAACTCCTATCCTGGAGTCAACATATTGTCAAACTGTATACAAAACTATTTTCATTTAACCTGAAAAAAGGAGAATGACCCACTGGACTATTTAGAGATAAATAACAAGTTTGTGTCGTGGTGACTCATTACTACTAAATGAAAAAGTGACGTAAATGTTTATTATTTGTAGCATTTTTATTCAATCTCAAACTACTGCCAATCTTCTCTCGACAGAACCAAAAATAGACTTAATGCCTATGAGCATTTTTTACAGCTGCATTTTAAAAAAAGGAAGTTGCCTAAATAAAGCTCAACATGTATTTACATACACAATAATTTATTGTTTCTTACAATTTAGTGAAGCTAAAGTACATCATCGACTGATTACAGTTTGAAAAGCTTTGAGTAATCTCTCCCTGTGTTAACCAAATGAACAAAAGCTTTCTCTTACAGCTGTAAAGTAAACACACCATACTTTGCCACTCATGCCATGACTCCATATACCATACTGATAGTTGATCGAATATAATATGGGAAAGGAGGATGGGTCACAGGTTATGTCGCGGAAATCACAACGCAGGTATCCTTACAACCACAATATATATTAGATAAAATTATAACATAAAGGTCGCCATAATGAAAAATTCTAGATTAATTAAAACTTATCATCTTATGAGATACACTGTAATTTATATTGTATTGTTTAACTATAGGAGCGTTTTCTTAAATATTGTGGATGAAAGAAAACTGACCGTTTAAATCAGTCTGTTTAGCAGGCTACATATTTACTAACTTAATAAAAAATGGTTTCTTTTAAAAAAAATAACACTCACTCAATACCATCAACAAGCTCTTTAAGTAAATCATTTACTTACACATTAACCAGAATGTTTTGTAACATGAGAATTCATACAAATCAGTGAAAACATGAAAAAAAATTGTAAAGCAATCAACACTCCTCTCCTAAAATATGGCTATTGTACAGTTTCACAATGCAATTTAGATCTAGTTAAAGTACAAATTCTTTAGGAATTACATGAAATTACGTAAATTTAACTAATGTTTTAACTAAATGAGTGTATGCGATAAAACATCTACCGACACATCAATGTTAAACAAAAATCATTTTTTTTTATAGAAAATGGTACTTAATAACATGAACAGAAACTATTTGCATATCATGTGTATTATTTTACTTAGTCGCAATAATTGGCATTTAAAGTACAAGAGACAATCGGATTCTAAAACCATGTAGATTGAACAGAGTTTGAATAATTTTGGTGATTGGTAAGGATTTCAGACAAAAACGGAATTGGGCGTGGATGAGAACAGGAAGGGTATAAGCCCGGGCTGTGGCGATCTGTGTGTATATGTTTACTGATGTCACATCTGACTCATCACATGGCATACTTCCTAGTCCACTCTCGGGCTAATTCATTGTACTTTTCTCTGTCAGTTTTGTAGATCCTAGCAATTTCTGGCACCAAAGGATCATCGGGGTTTGGATCGCAAAGAAGTGAGCAGATTGAGAGCAACACTGAAATAATAAATAATAATTAAAACATTATAATACTTATTATT
Organism: Heliconius cydno galanthus; assembly: GCA_036379175.1. Lineage (NCBI taxonomy): Eukaryota > Metazoa > Arthropoda > Insecta > Lepidoptera > Nymphalidae > Heliconius > Heliconius cydno. Next base: position 776,773 of record JAKRZM010000527.1, on the reverse strand, counting down.
ATATGATAAATAAAAAATAAATACTAAACAAGCAATAAAAAGGCCAAGAAAAGCCAATTACCTTTGGATATGGTAAGTGCTGGAGACCATTGTGCACGCAGAATATCAAGACAAATGGAACCATTACTGTTTATATTGGGGTGATAGATGCGCGTTGTGAATGCAACTTTTGGTGGTTTGAATGGATAGTCTGTAGGGAAATGTATGGTGAGGAAAAATACACCACCCTGATAGGGACTGTCAACCTGCAAAATAATTACACATTATATAAGTTATGGCTATTTTTGCTCAAGACAATGTAATCTTGCTAAATTACTTATAAGGCTTCATTGAAATAGAGAAAAATTATGTCGTTATGTCGAGTGTAGTGCTTCCAAATTAACAAACTAATATAATTTTATTAATATTAGATACTTACTGGACCCATTATTGTGGCTTGCCAATGGAAAACTGTAAGAATAAGAAAAAAAAATTATATCTCCATATTTTTTAAAGATTTTATTCACGTCAATAGAATGGACATCAGCTGATTCACATCATCAAATGTAAATTCATAAAAATGACCATTGAATTACAATAGAAAATATTAAATATAAAAGTAAATTTCAAAATATTGACAATTCTCATTTATTTCTTATATAAGTAGAAAAATAGTCGTTTTTTTATTGTACATAATGGAGATGAGTCACAAATTTTAAAAAAGCAACTAAAGGATCGATAGACACTTACGATCTTCACCGTGTGGTCCTGCTGAACATTGTGCCGGCGGGTCTCTACCCAGATCTTGTAATTCCTGTAACATTACACGACTCTGTCTTATAACAATACAGGAAACAATATAGTGATAAGTAAAACACGTCAAACACATCATCACTTGGAAAAAAACATACGGATGGACAACTTTTTACAGATTTTAATACAACAATGACTATAACTAGTTTAATTAAATTATACAAGTGCTCATTGTAGCAAGTCTTTTTTGTCATCAATATATTGTGAGAAAACCTCAAAATTGGCACATATTTCCGACATTTTATGTACGCCGTGTGCATAAAACTGTAGCCTGAAAGAACCAGTAAAACACCGTTATATATCGCAGATGCATTAAGCGTAGGAAATATTTAAATATTTTAATGAAGAATCACGCACACGGAATTATCCAGAAGAAATTTCGATAATAGGTATTCACAGTGACGAAACATTCACTCCGAAGTCTGTTACGAATTTTATAGCACACCACTTGATCTAGACGAATTCTTAAAATTAGCAGCCAAATTCTTTATACGTACCCTATTAATTCGTTTTAACGCCATTTGACTATTTTATGATTGAATATACTGCCTTTCAACTAGACAACGAAACTGTGAGCCAAGGACCTTTGATTAGAGATTGCAAGATGGCTCCCGTCTAAACGCAAAAGTACCACTTAAGTCGTTTTATGCAATAATAATAAAAAAGTGACTATTCAGATAAAATCTCAAAGACTTAAATAAAAAATAATAATAACTAATATTAAGAAATAATAAGAATTAGAACAGAGCGCAGGTTCTAACAAAATTAACGCACTCGCGACGAATGGAGAACAGCAAACAGGAAAATCGACCATTTACAAAGAGCGTTCATGACTACTTGTCTTTTTTTAAATATTCGATATATATTGAATTACGGTTTTCTTAAATTAAAGTAATAAAAAATAATATCTAAATTAATAATAATCAAGCTTAAGTGAAAACCAAGCGCGTTTGTTTTAAATTTATATTGTTTTTGTAAGTTATTCAGAAAGTATGTGTCTCAAAATCAATATAATATTAAGTATATGGCAATACTATCTACAATTCGGACGTGACGTATATGGCAAAGAATTCTGGGCGCTATTTTTGGATAACAAAGTAAGCAGATAGGGTTATTTTCAAGCACATTTTTGCAATTTGAAACTTTCCCAGGTACTAATGTTTCAAATTCGTAATTTGTGTGATGTACTAATATTCCAATTTATCTAATAAAGACATTGAAAAATGCAAATTAATTTCAATTTATTATTATCAGTTGGTACTGTCTAATGTTATTGCATTGATAAATTTTGACAAATATTTTGTAAAAATACTTATATTAATAGTTGTGAAGATTATAAAGGCACACAAATAATTATAGACTTGTTTTAAATAATGTGAATGACAAAAAGTAATAATCTTATAACTTAATTAAATAATTTCTTGCAATTTAAGCTTAATAACTGTTTATTCGCAATTTATTTATATATTATGTGATTGGTTAAGTCACATTATTAGAAAAATATAAGTAAATTATTTTTTTCCAATAACGGCTATAATTAAGTCCAGGTTCCCTTTGCGTACCCTGCTATACATCGTGAAATACATCGTGCCCGGAATATATGGTGAACGGAAAAAAATATCTGAAGCGTCTGAAAAAAAGTGTCGTGAAGAGATTAAAACTAAAAAAAAAATAAGTCACTTAGGTTATCGATATTAAAATTTAATTAAAATTGGATCTTTTTCTATTTCCAACGGCAAACATTTAGTAAAATTTCTTATATCGTGTTACAAAACAAAATGACAATTGAAGTAATTACTTTAAAATAAATTCATTATATAAGAACGCAATCAATTAAGTCAATTCACAGTTATTTTTAAAAAATAATTTGAAAATATTGATATAAAACCGTACACAAATTTTGATGAATTTTTATTGTCTTTATAAAATATACGTATATGAAAATACTAAATATAGCAAAAAATATATATTTATATGTCTATAGTACCGTATTATAATTACAAACTACAAGAAAAGGTTCTACGCTACATCTAAACAGCTAACTAATACATATGTTATCTGTATTTTACAGATAACATATGTATTAGTTACTGACAGAGGACAACTGTCAATTGTCAATAGTATAATGCTCCTCTTGTTATTCAGTTCAGTTTTGTAATGACAACATATTCGGGTGGAAGTGTAGTGTAGTCTGTAGTGTTTACAATTATTACGATAAAGAGAAATAAAGTTATAACTCTTTGGATTTAATTATATTTTTCGAATAAAATGTTTCAAATATATTAATAAATTAAAGCAGAGCTGTGATAAGTGCAACGATAAAATTTCTATAATTATTATTACCTATAATAAGTATTACTTTAACAAATAAAAATTAAACATGACTCTAACCATGACAAGAAAAGTGAGCGAGTGTCATGCAGAAACTGTTCAATTCATGCCAATAGATAAAGTAAGATAAAGTAAAAGCTTTTTGTTTTGTTAACTTTCTAATAGCGGAACTATTTTTACCTATACCTACTTAAGAATAATATCTTATAGAGCTTTAAACATTTAAACATTTTTTTTATTTTAATTTAAATATTCTTTGTGATATTTTCGATTTTATTGTAACATTTTTATTATATCCATTGTAGTTTTATTATAAGAAATATATCCTGAAGAATATATATTATTTAATTTCACATTTCCTTTCGTAACTACAAAAAAGGAAATATTAATAGATAATAATGCATAAAATAATGTCTATAAATTTATTTAAGCTTGAGGATGAGTGCAAGCACGAATCTGAATTTTCATCTGGAAACACATTAATGAGACGAGGGAAGAAGCTTGAAGATAATAATAATCTCACAGAAGATGATGTTGAGTACATGAACTATAGAAAATTGTTGAAATATGAAGAAGCACCAGTATATTTACAACATAATCCATATATAAGAGATGGTTATAGAAAATTATTGCCTACAAAATTATGTTGGGAAAGGTAAATATTTAATACAATAATATTTTATAAGATGCTAATATTGTTGATACCAAATTATGATATAGGTGAATTATTGTTATGCAACATCAGGGAGGGAATAAAGCTCTGTAAATGCTTCTATTGGTAAAACTGTAGCTGTAACATCCCTGGTGTCCATTACAAGGCAGCAAAGTTGATCTTTTTTTTAACGACTTCCTAAAAGAAAGAGGTTGTCAATTTGACTGTATTGTTTGTTGCATACATTTTTTCCAGTTTTTTCTTTTTGTCACACTAATTTAAGATCTCTGATTTTGACTATTTATATTTTTTCAAGTATCATCCCATATACAGCAGGGTAGGCAAAGAAAACCTAAATTTAAGTTTTGAGTCATTGTGTGTTGAGTGGTCTCGCTCACCAACTCAACCCGGGGTTTTTGCCTTGGTGCCAGAGCAAAGAAATGAAAATAAAAATATTTTTTTTAGTTAATTTAAAGTATACATTACAAAATATACTCAATTAACTCTTCTTATATCTTGACATTCTTATGTGTTGAAATACGAAAATTTCCCAAAGAATAAATTAATACTTCGGTTATGATAAGCCAACATATATTTATTAAATCCTTCTATCATATATAGGTACACATAATAAACATATTATGTTTCTTAAGATTCTTTATTCAAAATAATATTCAAAGTATAAATGTTATTCAAAGAGGCTGGCTTGCCGCCGAAAACCCTGCTCGCTTGAAAGGGTCATAATTCTTTTATTTATTATGGTACCTAAGATGGTTAATGCTGTAGAAGAAAGCACTATCACCTCCCTAACACAATATTCTTAATTTTACAATGTTATAATAATAAACCACTAACACTTTACTATTTTGAATACAAAAAATGTGGTTATGATGTGAAAGTTTTGATAATCAGAACACTTTTATGCTATAAACAGAAAAGAAACTGTTTTTTTATATTCTGGTGTCTATACTCTACATGGTCTAGGATTTATTTAATTCTGTTTTGTTTTTCATTTATACAGGTTATATCTTATGTGACTTCCATACAAATATTTGTATTTATTTTTGATATAATTTTAATAACTATTATGCCTATTATGTATATTATTGATAAGTTACATTATTTTCAGTATATTCTGGTGGACAAATGAGACGATGAACATATGGACTCATATATTCGGTTTCTTTCTGCTGTTATTCCTCACAGTCAACGATCTGGTCATTATTAATATCCACGCGACGCTGACCGACAAGACCGTAGCGGCGATACTATTCTCATGTTTTCTTGTGAGTACTTGCACTTTCATTTTGTTCAGTACCCATGAACATTCCGATAGAATTGTGATAACGTAATATAGATAGATGTATAAAAATATGATCTCGTCGAATATTTATTAGAAAACTTATTACTAAACAAAATTAAGCCTTATTAAACCCAGTTTCATTGAAATTAAGATTAAACTTCGACCGAACGACCTACCTGTTATTACTTACCACATTATAGCTTATAGTTTTATACGTTTCTTTATAATTGATGAGTAAGCAAAAAGTACGTACGTACGTGAAAACTTTCCATTATTTGTAGTTTATAATTTATAATTATGTTACATACATATAATGTTCTCCTATTATGAAAGATAATTAGGTATTCTTAACAGATATTTGTGATTGTGAACACAAGTTGTGGGTTTGATTCTCGCTCGAAGAAATAAAATATTTAATACATATTTTCATTTCTTCGCTCTGGCGTCGAGGCAAACCCGGCGTTGGGTTTCGCCAATCAACACGCAATGCCACCAGACTTCGGCGGAAAATGGGGAACACAATGTCTCAGCACTAAGTTCCCTCTGTCTACCTTGTTGTCTGTGTGATAAAGCGAGAAACAAAAAAATATGTGTATAATTTCCAACTACCATTATAACACTGACAGTGAAAGTTTCTGTAGTTTAGAAATTATTTTAGCTTTCAGCGAATACAAACTGGTCCTAGCATATATTTATTAATGGCAATAAAATTTCGAAGTAAATAGTCCCTCATTAATATCATTTTATACAATAATTAAAAAAAAATCAGCTTCACGCTGTATCCCGCACACAGCAGGGTAGGCAGAGGGAACCTCGTACTCTGTATAGTGTAGAAAGTAGATTCAGATATTTGTACGAAAAATTTTGTTTTCTTCGAAAAAACGTAGCTTTATATATTTTTTAAGGTCAAAGATTAACCTATATAATTGTATATTTTAATTTTTAATAGCATTGGCAATAAATATAATTTTGGCCATGAATGATAAAGATATCGTAGAAAAAATATATAGTAACAGCGACATTTTGTCCATTTTGTACTATTATTATTGTTGATTACTAGGTATATATCAGGAACGAGGTATAATCAAGGTACCTAATTAATAGATATTAGGCGATAAATCCAATTGGTAACAATTCTTATTTTATCTCATTATGTGCTGATCTTATCGTGTTTTATTATTTTGGAGGTGGTAAGATTGCAAAGGCCTTCTTTGTTATTAACTTAACTTAACTTCACGTTTTATCCCTTAGCGGGGAAGTCAGAGAGAACGGAGCGCCAAACGCTACGGTTTCTACATACCTCTTTCGTCTCGTCCACTGTTCAAGAGCGACCTTTTCACACATGCACTTCGGGGGGTCCTCATGCTTTTTACGTGACCTTCCTCCAGTATCTTTGATACTGTGTTTTCGAAGGTCAACCGAGAAGAAGAAGGTTCTTTGTTATTATAGAGCTAATAACTTTACTTTTGGCAGTAGGTAGGTACTAGGTACCAATGAAACATTTACCGACTAGTTATTGCATTAATATCAAGTTAATAAGTTCTATTTTAAGAGGCCCGTGCCTCAAAGGAAAAAAACGGAACCCTTTTATCTTTTTGTTGTCCGTCTGTCAAGACCGTTTATCTCGAGATTGCGTGGAGGTATGAAGCTACTATTGAAGCTATATTACTCTCCCTTGGAGTACAGAAAAAATTAAGCTTTTTATTCAATCCAATCAAAAGATATGAGAGTTATGCATTGTTTTTGTAGGAAATTCGGCGTGTAAACAGATCCTATACGGGCACTTCCCGTCGACCTCCAAGTATGAAATTTGGCAAGAAGTAGTGAGAGCTTGCAATACAAATAAAAGGAAAAATCTAAAAAAATAAATTTATATTACAAATAAAAACTATTACAAAAACTTATTTTTGTAGTTTATTTCATAGAAAACGAGTGATCAGTTCAGATTGTCAACTTTTATAAGTTACCTATAAGGTGTACTTTCCATTGTCTACAATCTCAATATTAGTACGGAACCCGCGGTGGTATTTTATTATATTTACGCTATCTTCGATTTAAGTTGACTTACATATAAATATTAAGGATACGTTTAAAGTGCATATATAAATGTTGAAGATCACCTAATAACGTTATATTAGCTTTTTACATTTTGTGGCCGCATCCGCCGCGGTAACACTTTCACTGTAGCGGGGAGCGTCAGGTCGGATATGACATGAGGTGCGCTTTCAAGGCATTGATTGACCAATGGCAAAGGAGTATTGACCAGCAAAGGCCAAACTTACCTATATAATTTTAATATTTTAGTTGACGACAAATTTTGATACGAATGCCCTGAAATTTTAATAAAAAAACATATTAAAAAGAAATCGTAAAATTAAAGAGTAATGGTCCAATGGTGGTCTGTCCTATAATAATGGAATGCCTATGTTTTACAATATTATAAGATTTTTATAATAGTTTTACTATTTATAAGTTAGTGGACATAAATTCAACATTGGCCAAGTATGTGTTGTTGAGACTGAACTTCCTGTTGAGTGCAAAAAGCCATTATTTAAATACTTTTATTAGTCAAAACATACATTTTATTATGTTACAAAAAATATCTTTAGTTGATTAGAACGATTGATTAGAATTAGTTGATTATTATATATAGAATATATTACGGTACATATATCTAGGCAACATATATACACATATATACATATGTCTAGGTTTCTAGAATTTAAATATATTTTTAATATAAAAAATACTTAATTTTATTTTCTATGGAAAACCCATCAAAAATTAATTTATGTAAGTTCGATACAAGTAAAGGAATGTAATTATTATTAAAACTAGCTACATATCTAAAATCACCTCGTTTCAGTTCACTGATAAAATTCAGTAAAACCAATTAAGTGGAACATTGATATCAGATGATTTATTATAATTAATTAAAATAATTTTTGAATAATGAAAATAACAGTTTTTATATAAATTACACTTTCTTTATAAGCAGTAGAAGCATTTTTATGTTAAAGGGAAGAGTTTAACATGTGTTGACCTTTGGCGCAGTAAGTATGTGATGTAATAAGTGACAATACATATTGGCAAAACATTACATGACCATTAAAAAATATACTTAAATGTTTTCATGTTTAATCGAATTAAATGTTCATATTTATAATATTTTAAAATGAATCCTGGTGTCCTAATACTAGGTCCTCTCTGCCTACATCTCTGCTGTGTAAAATGAATAATATGAATCCTTCTTAGTTGCCTTGTTAGTTCCGATTTAACACTCATTAAAAATAATAAAGAAATGTCTATTTTAATCATATAATATAAATGAAGCTTTCATTTAATAGAACCGGTTTGATAAAAGACTCTTTATAACACAGACGTTGGACACGTTCATTTTCTTGTATAAACACCCGACGACGTCATGTTCAATGGCAATATACGAATGTTTCGCTATTTCCTCGGTTCTTGAAGTTAATATTTACATAAAACACGTTTGAGAATTGCGCAAACGGTAGTGTTTTTGTAGATAAATCGAATTAACGAGATTATAGAAATTAATATATTATATTTATGTGCTAAAATATTTATCTTATTCTCACGATTTGTTTGATGTATTCTTAAATACCTAAATTATCTATTTATTATATTATAAAAGCATTATTAATAAAGATTATGTAGACATTACATACACATGTACATAATCTTTATTCGCCCTTTGCCTATTTACGTGCATACGTATATAGGCAAAGGGCGACGTTAAGTGCCGCCACACTATTGTGTACAATGTCTCAAAAAATCGGCGGAAAGTAAGGAATGGAGTTCCTCAACACTAGGTTCCCATCGAAACAGCGTGAAACCGAAAAAAAACATGTACATTTCCAAAACCTAACTAAAAAATATTTTTCATATTTCTAAATTATATTTTTTTATAGATATGTATGGCCCTATCAGCTCTCTACCACACGTTTTCATGCCGCTCAGAGCACGACTACAATACGTTTTTGATGTACGATCTCTTCGGTATCGCTCTGTCTCTACTTGCGATATACACTTCTGGGGTGTATTACGCGTTTTGGTGTCATCATGTAAGTATGGCGTGTTTTTTTCTTTTCAATATTGGTTTTTAATATAAAATATAATATAACGAGAAGATAGGTTTAGTAATTGTACTCTAGTTAAAACTTATTCCGTTCTCCATTCTCCGTCATAATGACAGTATATTATTTGAAATAAACATATTTTGCATATTTTGAATATGTCACTGTATATTTGGAAGTTAAAGTCGCAAGCATTCTGTCCAAATAAAGCAAATTTCAACTGTGCCATGACCGCGTCAATACTTCCTCCATTCTACATTAATTTAAATTAATTCAATAGATATACTATATATGTAAAATATACTAAAAAAATTATATCTTTCATAAGCAAAAAACAACCAAAAATTTTATGCCCCTATTTCTGCCTCTGTAACGTTAAACATTAAACTTGAAATACTAATATCCCGTACGACCTTTTCATAATACTTTTTATCGTGCAACGAGTAAATGATATGCGTATTAAAGCTCATGTAAGTAGATTAATAAAAAAAATGTTATATTTTGCAGTACTTTGCGCTTCGTGAGTAAGAACAAAGTGTCTAATTATTTAAATTTCCTGTATATTCGCAACGTAAAATTTAAAACTTTTAAAGTAATACTTTACTTCCTTGATATTAATCGACGACGACCTACATCGGCCTTTTTTTTGTAAATATATTATCTTTAACACTAAGGCATTAATTAAGTCTTTTAGGTGGAAAAGGCATTAAGGAAACTGGTACTATAAATGCCTATACAAATCTGTCTTCCGAATAGATGCAATTTGCTATAGTAAAATATCTGTCACTTCATGTGAATCGACATTTCACTTAAACAGAGCATAGCAAACCTCTCATACTATGGCGTAATTACATAGTTTCTATACCGGGTTCATGCCTTAGATCAACTTTTATCTCGCTTTAACTAATCGTATTAGAGCAAGACAAAATGCTTAATTCTAATTAGAATCGTAACATAGTGTATGTTTTTTTAGCATCATGAGTTATATAAAAAATATACATACGAGTATAATTATGCATTACTTTATACGTATGTATTTATTCTTACTCATCTTGTTAGGTTAGGTTTTTTCCTTGTATATTTTTGAATCTTACTTAAGCCCGCATTTATAAATCGCTCTCAAGTCTGAGATCGATCTTGAGGTGCTGCGATATGCAATTTACGAATGAAAACAGCATCTCTAGGTCAATCTCAGACTACCAGAGGTTGACGCCTACTAACAGTATTTGGGCCTACCTAACAATATTTATTTTGTAAGATGGATCTTATACAAATAAACCTCGTCAAGGTGCATTTTTTTTGGATAAAAATATGACGATGATATTCTGTCTATAACTATTAATTTGTGTGAAGTACGAAATGTTATGTGCACTTTACCATTATAAGATAAGTAAATCTTATTTAGCCTCCAAATAAATGTTACAGGAAGAACCTGTAAACCAACTGAATGTATGTAGTGCTTTTACATGAAAATCATATGGTTTTTTTAATAATATGTGGACTTGGCTTTCCAAAGATGAAATATGACCTAATACAGCAACCTTTAGGCAGCTAGTTGAAAAAAAATTATAAATGTTTAAATTAATCAAATAAGTTGAAAGAATACGTTGCGGAAGACTCGAATATACTTATATTGAAGTCAAGGCCAAAAAAACTATACATATAATGAAACTTAATCATACAGACACCAATAGCGTATAAGATGGCCGCACGCAAGTAAAAGTTATGGTAGGAAGTGAAAGGCGAATCTCTCTTAACGCCTTAGTTTTGACTAATTTCGTTGGTAAATTATCAACATCAGAAAACGGACTTTTTTGTCGTTTTCGTGACTTGTAAGAAATTTAGATATTTATTTATTCATTTAGAATAGTACAGGTTGCGGTTTGAGGCCCCCGTGGCGCAGTGGCACAAGAATGTGACTGTAAATGTGTGTTTGTGACAGTTGTGGGTTCGATTCCCTTTCGTAGGAATGAATTAACATTTATTGACATTTTCGCTCTGATAACAAGGCGAATGTACAGCCTCGAAAAAATCGGCGAAAATTGGGGAACGGAGTGCCTTAACACTAAGATCCCACTGCTTAATCTGTTAAATCCGGTATACAGGATGGAACTGAAAAAAAAAATCAAGTACAAATAATTTAAAAGTGTAGTAGCTATGTTTATGGAATGCAGTTGAAATAGAAAGTTAAAGTAGTTTGACACTAATTCAAAACTTTTTGCATGGTTATTAAATTGGCTTACTTTAAATTAAACATTTAGGTCGCATTTACATTTTCTATTAAGTACCTAAGTCTTCCTTCTTCTTGTTTAGTACCTAAGTTCTTTTTAGTCAATATATATATTAGTAGGTATATATTAAGCAAACAAAAGCATAATTTAAAAACACATATAAATAATTACAACAGTAATAACAGTTTAGCTGTTGTCAACTTTTCAGATACTGTGTGTTGATAGAAAGTATTTAAATAGAAATAATTTTCAAACCAACTATTTAAATTATTTTTAAACATTATTTTATTTCACTGTATAACATCACATATGAACGTACATTAGTTACACATAATACGAAGGAGGTAATCGGTCGCCCCATTTTATTGATTCACTTGACCGATTGTTTAGCAATAGCGTTGCGTTAACAGTTAACACGCTGTTATTGACCTTCATTAACTATTTTTCAAGTATTACTATATATTTTTTTCTTATGTACTAGTATTAATGTTAATATTTTACTAGTATTTGTATATTTTTCTTATTTGTAACATTTGTTGTTGAAGATAATTTATTCTTTATAATGGTAATAGATATTTATTTATATTGAGGCCGATAACACAATTATGGCATAGAAAATACTAGGATGTATTTTAGTTTATAATTACTACAATATCATTAAGAACAAACAATTGCGGATTGGTCGAAGCGTGTTCAGATGAGATGTTAGTTTCAGTTCACACCCGGTGAAATTATAAGATATGAAATTATAGATAAGTAGGTATACGAGTATGGTGACAAATATACTATAGGAGTTTCTGTAAAATATATGGCATTAGGATCTCTTAATATAAACAACAATTGCACCACATGGCTATTGATGGAAGGGATAGGAAAATAAATAATTTAGACGTATAAAAAAATGTAACTGAGCGCTGTCTGTACGTGGAAGACATATGAGAAAATAAAAATAATGTAATATTTTTTAATTTTTATCTGATCTAATCTCAGAAACGCCTTAATTTAAATATAGTTTTCACCATTATATTTTGGTAAACTTCATAAGTCAATCAGTTACTAATCACAATTAAAATAAGTATAATCAATTTACTTTCCCAAGCAGACGAAGCCGCAGGTATAGATAGAATTAGCAATTTAAAATATTTACTCGACGATAGATTGCTAGTGTGTATTTTAAACCACTCCACTCGACAGGTCAAGTGTCCTCGTTTAAATATACATGTATCAAGTTTTTTAACGCAACTGCTACAAGACCTCGTACAAAATGATCCATTGTCATCCATTTTGCATTCGTAATGTATTTCATCCGCTGTCCGGCAATTTTAGCACAAAGATAACTTAAATTGGTTAGTGGTTGCGCTTGGCGTTCATTTTATATGATATTTTCGTTTTTTTTTCTTCACGCTGTATCCCGCACACAGCAGGGTAGGCAGAAGGAACTTAGTGTTAAGACACTCCACACACTATTTCAATTTTGGTATTTCTTCTATTCTCTTTATCTTTATTACTATTAATATCATCACATAAATAACTTAAATTGTAGGAAATCTGACAAGTTAGAATTCTCTAGTATCATGTAGTCTCTTATGATCTCTATTAATAATAACGTTAGTAAGGCAGCATCCTGTTTACATCCGATCGAGTCTAGGCCGCTTTACTATATAATATTATTATAATCTGCGTCACGATTAATAATTAACGATAGTACGTACTAAAGTTATATAACTATAAGCTTATTAGCAGTTTTTGTAGTAAAATGGAAATTCCTACATATATTTATTAAAAGATAGGTAGTTAGGTATGAATAAATTACAAAATGATGCGGCGATTGAAGCCAGTCGTTGCGTATTGGCACAAACGTGTGACTTTAAATGCGACAGGTTGTCGGTTCGATTTCCGTTCGAGGAAATGAAATATTTACTATTTTCATTTCTTCGCTCTGCTATCGATGCAAAAGCGCAGCTTTGAGTTTCGCCATTCAACACACAATGCATCCAGAGTGGTGCGAAGTGGAGAGTGGATTATCATTTGGTATTCTCTGCCTACCCTGCTACTGGTAAAAAAGTTGCAAAATATAGTACCTTTACGTTTAATTTTCAGGAGCTCAAAGCGTTTTATATGCTGTCAGTGACGTTAATATTTGTGGCGGCCATGGTGCTGCAAATACCAAGACTTCAAATACCATACGTGGTCAAGATGTGCGTGTTCATAGGATGGGCGGCGTACGGGGTTCTGCCTACTCTACATTGGACGTATGTTATGGGAGGCTTCGATAATCCCATGGTGCAAGTGAGTAAACTTTAAAAAATATTATATTATCATTGTTAAATTAAAGAAATTAATAAAAAACTACATAAATTGAATCGTGCCCGTATCGTTATAATTTTTGTTAAACATTTTTTATTTTTATTTTGGATTGTCTGTATAAAACAACATTTAATATTATAATAACCTTATTCATCAATACTCTTTATTCTTCAAACTAAATAAAAATAACAATAATAAAGAATACAAATTTGTGAGATAACTTTAAATATTAATGCCGTTATAAATGCCGTTTCCATTCATTAATTATAATTAGTGTAAGAATGAAAACAGCATCTCGAGTTCGCTCTTAAGATCAATCTCAGAGTTGAGAGCTTTATAAATACGTTCCTTATTGTAGTCCCAATTGTGACCGGTAGGTAGTAACAATTTACACCGTTTTACTATTGTTTTATTTTCCCATACTAAAAATACAATTATTCGTTATTTTTTTTATACTAGTTTTAGATTTATTTAGATTGTAGATTACATTATAAAATTTGTGCAAAAATTTAAATAAAAATTATTTAAGAATATTTTTGATTTTATAACTATTTACGAGACATTGCGTGTTAAGAGGCGGAACTAAACGCCGCGATTTATTTTGTTACCCCAATAAAGAACCACTCATTCTTCAAAATGGACTTCAGTTAGTTGGAAATTGGAAAGTTGCAAGTAATAATAGTGTTGTATTTGTTTTTATTACGTACGAAAATAGAGATAATTGCTCTTTAGACGTTCACGTACTTTACGTATTATTGACGCAATAAAATCTTATCAGATTTCATTACACCAATAATAAGATTTTATACCATGTGAAGCTATATTTAAATCTTATAAGGAACACTTTTTCATTGTGCAAAATGTAATAAAATGTATATTATAAAAAACTGAATAAATCGTAAATTCTGCGGAAAATGTCGACATAACGGTTTCATGAGATTTTAATTAAAATTTATTTATAAGTATATTTTTGTAATTAGAGGGATTTGCACCGTTAGTTGTTGACATTGTAATTTTTTTTATACTAACGGACTGCACTTAGTATCGCCATCTGTCTGAACGATGAATGTTTCACAGTGCATCCAAACTTATAAATTTTGAAAATCACACAATTATGACAATATTTAAGATTTTATGGATTATGCTTGGCCATATTAAGTTATAAATAATATTATTTATTATTTATTTAAATAGGATAACTCAAATTTTCTTTAAAGCTAGCCTAAACATATTGAACGTTATGAGTTCATTAACCCGTTGTTTTTTTTTGCTTAAAATTGCGTTAGGTACTTCAAAAAATGTATTATTTGAACTTTGTATTAAAGGAAAACTAATATAGAAAACAAAATGAAGAAAATTATAAAATTAATTAAATTAAATTAATTGTCATTGTTTAATTATATCTTGAAACGTTAGCTAGTTATTGTCTGTTCTTAAACTTTAAGTATTTTGGATATTTTTGTGCTTTAAAATGATTTTCTTTGGTTTTTTTTTGGTTTTATAAAGTTGCTTTATCTACATCTACCCAAAATTATACAATATAAATATATTTTTAATACTTATACGAATGGAACGGACCTGATTGATTTATTATTAAATAACCATCTTGTCTTATTTCAGATGTTCTTCCCTAGAGTCATAGGGATGTATGTTATTAGTGGGACGGCCTTCGCTATTTATGCCTTCAAGGTAAAAACTTATAAATATTCTTTTATATTTTGTTTCTCATTTATTTAATATTGATAATTATAATAAATCCACTACCAATGTTCCACCCTGCAAAAATATGTAGATATATGTAATTTAAATTACATATATCTACACTTGCGGGGATGGTAACATAGGGTGCAGGGGCACAAGGTGTTAAGGTTAAGGTAAGGTTGTGAGTTCGACTCCAACTTGAGGAAATGAAATATTTAATATTTTCATTTTCTCTCCTCTATTAACGCGGTGTTGAGTTCCGCCACACAGTCACAAAGCCTCCAAAATACGGCGGAAAGTGGGAAACTGAAGTGTCTTAATGAAAACACAGTGTCTTAACTCTGGGAATCTTTTGCATATGTGGGATTACAGTATGGAGCTAACATTAAATATTTTATTTATTCTTATTCTTTAAATCTTTTCAGGTACCAGAACGCTGGTTCCCTGGTAAGGTAGATTATATCGGACACTCTCACCAATGGTGGCACGTTTTAGTGCTAGGTGCTCTTTACTACTGGCATAATTCAGCTATGATGTACGTACAATACCGCATGAACCATGGCTGTGCTAATAGTATGAGAATATTCTAGAAAAAATAAATATTTTTTTTTTATATTCGGCCGAGTATTTTGGACTGTTGTTTAGTGTTTATTAATTTTATAATTACTGTGATAAATGGTAAAAATTGAAGAGTGAGTGAGTCAATTCAAATTTCTCAACATAAAGTAATAGTAATTGAATCATTGAATCGTTTTTGAAAATAAATCGTCAATTTTAGTATAAATGGATTTAGCATAACAATGTACAGTGTAAACTCTATGTGATGACACTGAAGGGATTGCAGATTTTTTTGTGCTATGAAGAGTGGTTGTTAAATGAACTAAAAAATACTTATTTTTATTATTATCAAAAAATTAACTTTACATTCACTTTTTTTTATATTTTATATTTTGAATTTTATACTCATTTAGTTAATCATAATATGCAAATCGAAAGACCATTTCTTAATATTTTCTGTACATATAATGCCGTCAGGTGCAGATATATTCGTCGTTATTGACAGTTTTTTCGATATTATATGGAGTTGATACTGTATTTCTATAATGTATTACTTTTACGTTCAAAGCTATGGATTTCATTTTGGCTTTGTAAACAAAGAAAAATCTAATCTAAATTGTTTACTAAGATTATGTTACCATGGGTTATTTTTTATAATTCAAATGATTACATTTTGTTATACGAGTACCTGCATGTTTTCTTTGTGTTTATTGTTTTCAAATTATATGACTCTATGATCTTTATACATTACATATATACATTTAGTTTTAATTTATACTTATATACATGGCTGAACGGCGCAGTCGTAGACTGCAACCGCCACGGTTGTGGATTCGATTCTCAATAGAGGGAATTAGTTATTTTCATCTGCTCTCTTTAGTAACAGATATATAGAGTTCTGAAATTTGATATTAACACATTCCGAAGAGGCATTTTAAAGTATTGTTGCTCAATTTTTAAATAATAAAATTATATTTATAAATAATTATATATTTTTTTAATGACCAAGAAAGCAATCCTATTTTTTTTATTTATGAAACTAATTTATATATTAATTAAGTATGTATAGTTAAAATTTTATAATTATATTTGTGTGTAATGAGCATTGGGTAATATTGTTTCTCTTTTAATAATAAATTTCTATGTTAAAGCAAATATCAGACGTCGATTTTTATAATAACGGTTTCTTGAAAAAAAAAATATATGTTAGGGGCAAATCAATATTATGTGAAAAATGTTGTTTGGCATCTAATCAATCCTGAAATTTAAACATGTGTTTAACATCTTACTGGATTTTTTGTATGATTAACATTCAGCTCCATCTTTACGGAAGTTCCTAGAGAGTTTTAATATTTATTACATTGTGCATTATATTAAAGAGGGCGCTTACTTTAAATATTTTTTTGTTTTTCGTGCAAAGTTGCAAAGGAGGAGTCAAAAAATTATGAAATTTGAGTGACGTAATCTATGGAATGCCCTTAATATTTTTTATACTTATATTTCTCTAAATGACAATAAATAAATAAGAAAATAATATTATATTTATAGTTATATACGAAATAAAAATCAACGTCCGATTATAGCTAACATTTAAGTCTTTATATTTTAATTACGACGTTATCTTATAGATCTGATATTTTAGCATTTATTACGTGATACTTCTGTTCATATTTTTGTAATACGTTTTATATTGCTAGGATTTTTGTATTTCTATTTTCTACTTTATGGAAAATTGGCAGATGAATATTAAAATTGGGTAAAAAATATTATTTTGTTTTATTCTAATATGATGATTGTAATCATTCATATAATTTATTTATATATCAGAAAAGGTAATTAATTTTTATTGTCTAATATGCATAGATATAGAGATGCAGTTATTTTGAAAACCGCTTTCTAAGTAAAACAAAATAATACAAGCCTTTTCTAACGCCATCTTATATATTGCGTCGAAGTTTAACTTACTCCTAGCGCCATCTATTGTTCAATAGAAATTTAATATTGAAACAATCGTACTTGTTCTATTTAACACTAGAGAGAGCTAATTTTGTAAGTATTGTATTAATACTTACAACACCTTGCAAGGTAGACAAATGGAAGCTAGTGTTAAATCACTCCGTTCCCCACTTTTCACCGAATTCTTCAGGTACTGAATGGCGAAACTCAACGCCGCGCTTCGCCTCGTTACCAGAGCGAGGAAATTAAAATAATTCATTCCCCCGAGTCGGTATCGAACCCACAATCGTCGCCGCGACGTAAGAGTATAATTATTGTGTCACTGCGCCACGACTGCCTCAAAACGAAGTATTATCGTACTGTAATTTATTATGATAGTTGCTATGTTTGGATAATTAATAAGGAATTCATTAAATATTGAATATATGGTGTCAACAGATTTTTTTAACTTTGATATGTCTAAAATATAGCCTATAATAAAAAAATGTGATTTACATATTATATTAACCACTAATATATATGGATATATATAAATTGATATACCCAGTACCTACAACATATTATCGATGATTAGTTCTAAAAGTATTTTAATATTTATATATGTCAGAAAAGTACCTAAGCTCATTTGTCCAGATTTAATCGATATTGCTGTTATGTAATCATTTAAAGCAGACATAAAATAATAAAGTGATTAATGGCTGCCTATCTACTTATCGTATCATAAAAGCTAACTTTAGATTAAAAAAAATACCGAAATTAAATTTAACAATTCAATTTCTATATAATTGTACTATAAACTCGTAGCTATATAGCTAGTAATATTGAGAGCTTTCACAAAATCCCTTTGCAGACATTCAATTGAACATGTCAAACAAAATAGTGATTTCACATATCAACGATTCAATAAATGAATTTTGACGTGCACAATTCACGTTCACACCTGAGTTAAATCGAGAGGTTTTGAACGAAAAACAAAAGATAAATGGGCAATATTTTCATTGCACCGATGAATGGACGGCTGTTGACTCAGCGTACTGGAAAATATGGCTACCTATCATCCCCGATTGGTAAATCCGATCGGAATTGTTTTAAAATGTCGTTAAAAGTAAATTAAGTTTTTCTCTTTTGCCTTAATTGTTTTTTTTAGGATGATTGAATGTTTAATTAATTTAGCTACTAGCCGTTTAGTTTTAGTTTAGTGTCTACAGTGGTGGAACTACATTTCTAGAAACAAAATTGTTTCGAGAATTGTAAAATGGAATATTTTTTTAACTATAACAAAATGGCTATTAAAAATATCTCAATTTAAATTAGAATAGTATAAAATAGAATACTATCTCAATTTAAATTAGAATAATTAAAGTTTTATATCGTGGTGAGTAGTTGTTAAAGGACCGAGGGTTCTTTGCGGATGACTGCTTGCCTGGTACACTTGTAGAGAGGGCTTCAGTTGTTCATCTCTCGTGGCCGTCTTCAACTCTTCTAAAAACATGGAAGCTCCACCCTGGCGAAAATTAGATCGAAAAAAGTAAGAATGTGACGACGGAGGAGAAACGTTGTTTAATGCCGAGTTCCCGAATGATGAACTTATTGGTTCTACATTCCGTTCAAAACACTGCAACTAAAACGAGATTATTTACATTTGCTATATTATGTATCTACCTACTTATTATAAGAGGAGTTGATTTTGTTATTATATTAGTTACATTAATTAAACTATTAGTCAAATTATATAAAATCCTTACATTAATCGTATATTATTTTGATATGCCTATGGATATGAATAAAGAGTGCTACTGTAAAGTTTTCCAAATCCGTTCAGTAGCTCTTACACAAAAGTGGAACGAACATCCATTTTCACAAATTTTCGCATTTATATCAGCAGGATTTGTAAGAAAAAAGTGCTAAGTATTCAAAAGGTATAGGTATCTTTTTAATTCCTAAACAATTTCAATTCAGAACCATACAAGCGATAACTTTATATATATATTTTTTGCAGACAGGTACCTACTAGGTTCCCATATTTCTTAAATTAAGCAATCGTAATTAAAATTATTTTAATTTATCTAAAAAATAAATTAAATTCAACAGATTAAATAACATCGACCATTTTCCAATAGGTAGTTACTTCCTTAATGATTTTTAGCACATTAAGAAATTATCTACTTTACATTATTAGTTTTACACAAAAATTGTGACTCACGGTTTTCTGACTCTAGACTTACTAATTATGGCAAACATAAAATGACGTAAAACGTAATCATATTTATGACTTTACCGAGGTCATAATCATATTATGACATATAGACATAAAAAAACCATATATTAAAATGACAGTCATTTTACGGCCAAATGAGTAAATATTAGGTTCATTAGATTATTGTCGTATAGAATGTTGATACAATGATCTATCATTGTCTCAAATAAATATATATAATACTCGTACACATGATAGATGCGGGCCTAAATGTCAAACGCTGTTCTAAATTATCATCGTCTAAATAAAAGACAAAAAATTATAAGATAAATATTTCTAATAAAAGAAATAGGTAAATCATTAAAATGTAATTAATAATTTAACATTTTAATTATTTATTATACGTTTCATTTATTTTCCTAAATATAAATAATAAAATAATATATATTAGTAGAGTCACAATAAAGAAGAATTTTTTCACTTTGTGAATTCGTTATATCGATTAATTAACAATCGTATTGACAAAAAATAAAAGCGAAAAAAAAGAACAAAGAGTTCCTCCTCTTTGTTACGAGTACATCCAAATTATTTTCTTATAAATAAAAATATAATCAAAAGTAACAAATTAGTGAGGTCGATCGACGGCGGTCCCGGGAGGCGCGACGCGGTGACGGATTGCCGCGCGATCGCCTCTGACGCCTCTATGACATTTGACATGTGTCACTATCGCTTCGTGTTCCCGCGCTGATAACTTGTGTGAAACACTTATAAGGCGGAGTGGGACTTTAATTTTATTCTTTTTTATCTTTGTTTATTTATAGATATATATTTTTTGTTAAGTAGAAATTAAAAACTTTATTTAAAGCTTTATTTTTATTTAAAGCTTGTTTATGTAATGATATGAAAATAATGAACCTTATTTTCTATGTGTTTATAATCTACGTGCGCGAATACTTAATTCACTATAAATCGTTATAGTGAGTGAGGAGAGATATTATAACGTTACATACCCATTAAAATATGGGAAATCGTTTATTTTTTAAATATCATGAGTAAATTTTATTGGGTTTAAAAAATTTACGTAATTTAATGTTAGACGTTAGAGACATATATTTGGTTTTATACCTTATAGGAAACTGATCACGTCCCTATAAAAACATATAAAATCATGATATTATGATACCAGAATAATGGGGTTGCAAAAATAGCAATATTGCTGTATTCGCGCATAACGCATTAATGAAATATTAACATAAATCCTCCATGCATCTTATTTCCACGCCCATTGACAGATGTAGGCCTAAAACGACTTTAATTTCTGTGCCGTATGCTAATATTTAAAAAAAAATCCTTTTGGATTAGCCTAACATTGTAAACTATTTTTTATGAATAAAAAAAAATTGTGGGCACGAGTACACGTACACGTATTTTTGCTTTTGTGTCATTTATTACCTACGCGCTAGCAGATTTAATATACAACATGCGATTGTGTTCATTATCATTAAACAACAATTAAATAAATCGTACAAAATTATTCCATAGAGACCGCCGAAATATATGAAGCTCTACGACGGGATAAATTTCGATAGGTAAATATAAATTGTTCAAACGGGAAATTTACTATAACAAATTGCAGCGGCGTCATAGCGGCATGCATAACTAATACTTCATTATATTTCACGAAATTCGTGCGGGAGTATCTTGTAGGTGTTAGCTGGGTATGATTAATGAAGCCCATGAATATGCATGTGCGTTAGGGCTGTCAGGTGTACCCACCTTTAAATATCAAATTAAACATGTAAGCTCACATAGCTACCGAATTACCTACCCCTTTGTTTATATATTTATATGTTGTGCTTGGGAAATATTACGGTAGGTACCTAGGTATGTTTAACGGCGTCTCGGTATTGTCTTGTTCATATAAACAATTTATATATTAGATTGATGTTAAATTTATAAAAAAAAATTTTTCAGCTTCACGTTGTATCCCGCAGAGTAGGCAGAGGTAGCCCATTGTTATAACACTCCGATCCCCACTTTCCGTCGAATTTTCGAGGCATTGTGTGTTGAGTGACGGAACTCACCGCCGCGCTTTTTGCCCTGGTGCTATAGAGAAAAAATGGAAATAATTATTCATTCCCCAAGTGGGAATCGAACCCACGACCGTCCTACGTCACGACGACCTCAGTAAAAATAATATTTGCTTAAATTTCAATAGAATACTAAAAACACTAAATGGCTACCTTAAAATGTTCTTTAATTTGTTTCTCAAGTAAAAAAGGTTAATTTGCCAACTTATTGATAAATTTCGGCTATTTGATTTAAAGAATGTACAAAAAATTTAGAACTTCTTCATGTTTGAATTTATCAATCACAATTGCCTAACCTATTAATTAAGCATAAAAATATTTATCTATATACATAAATCGGAAAACCGCGAGAGTAAACAGAGAGAAATTACGAGCGGCGTCCATTATTATTTCTGTTCGGGCATTATCATCTAAATCGCATCGCGCCGCCATTTACGGCGTTTAGGTATTTGCACACTATTGTTAGTGGCGTTGTGTATAAAATAAACATTTGTTATGGAGGGACCGTGGCTACAATATCGTATATCCCGAATTACCATTAGAATGGAAGCTGATGTATGGCTGGTATTACTTCAGGTTGGGTCGCTGTGCAGATTTCGTTATGCGCACCGCGATGATTTTATAATTTTTTGGCACTTTATTATATAAAATAGTTAAAAATGTATGAGCTATAATATAGCTTTCTTTTTAACTAAGCTAGACGACAATGCCACAACCAGCCAAATACTTAAATAAAAAATAATATTTTTATAAATTACCAACGTATGTTACACTAATCAAAGTTCAACGTTCATTTTAAATTCACAAAAGAAAACACTCTAGACAATTAAATAATAATGCAATCCGGTTGTTTGTTCAGTGATGACGTAAGGGGGGGTGCGTGATGAGATCCAAACTGAATTTGCGTTGGATGACACGAGACTTACAATGAGAGGATAGTGGTAGAATAAATACTGGTGAGGGTTTAAAGGAGGCGCGTCCTTTTTGAAGGCCACGTGACAGCCACGCGTCTGGAGCGTGCCGACGCCCGCGCACCGTTCTCCTTCAATTTCTATATCGTTACAATATTTTGGCGAGAAACGATCCCGTTTACAATTTAAACAGGAAATGTTACACGCTAATTTAGTTGGGGCGTGTATTGATTTTGTGGTGTGTTTGGATTAAGTATCGGGCTTGATAAATTGATAGGAATACCTATTTGTCATTAACGCACAAAAATAATAAATATTTATTAAAAATAAAAACCAGCTTCATGGTGTATCCCGCATACAGCAGGATCCTAGGAACATAGTGTTACGACACTTTGTTCCCCATTTCCCATCGATATCTGGAGCCACTGCGTGTTGAGTGGCCGCGCTGTACCTCTACACAAGAGTGAAGAAATGAAAATTTGAATAAAAATAAATATTTCGTCTCCTAGAGTGGGGATCCAACCCGTAATCAGTAAAAACGAAAAGGTAAATTATAAAAATGGTAGGTACACCACCAACAACTATGAACGCATTCCATATAAAAGTTACTTTTTCCTCATACTAATATTTAATAAATATAGTAAAAAACTCATTCACTCCAAAATTTAAACATAATTTCAAACTCTATACGAATCATTCTATCTTATTTCAGTATTCAGTAAGTAGATTTACCTTAACTTGTTTCGTTACTATCATTTACTAAGTAACATGAGCCATAAATTCAATTGTAATTATATGTAGTGGAAGTAACAACTGAACTGGGGGTTTACGAGCCGTGTGATTGACTCCCAACTATTCCATTAGCTGAGACGCTATTGATTCGAGACGGTAATTAAACTTTGTTACAATTACTATTATAATGCATGAGTCGGTCAGCTATTGTAGAATTATATTAAATTAGAGTTTTTCTCATTACGNTCACTAGGACGTAGTCATGGAGACAGAAATTAATAATAACATAGTTTACGCGGGTGAAACCGCGAGCGGGCCGCTAGTTTCTAATATTTCGAAAGTACAAACAAACTCGAATAGGATCGAATTCGAATTAAAAGATAAGATTTTAATTTGTGAAGTTTAGCCCCAGGGAGGAGACGCTTGGTTTAATTAACTCAATGACTTATATTCTAAAACAGTATAAAAATGCCAATCCAATTTAAAGAGAGCATAAAACTTTTAAGCATTATTTTTCTATTTGTTTCGTTTTAACGTTTTATTGTAAAAATATCTCTTGTATATATGTAAATAATCAATTTAATTTTAAAACAATTTTAATTTATGCGAGTAAAAGATATTCGTCAAAATCGTAAGTAGGTAGGTATATTTGATGACATTCTATTGTCGAAGTAAAAGATGTTAGAGCTGTATTTGGGGATCGTGCTGAAATCGCGGGCATTGTGATCGCCTTGAATCTGCATAATTTCGCATCATTAAAACAATGGGATGATTAATCATTGGCATCTTTGCTCATTGGAAGTAATATAACCACAATTTTAAATTATTATATACGAAATAAATATAATAAACAAAATAGTTATAAGTGTATATTTTTCTGAACGTAACTTACTCAAATAAAAATAAGTACCTATTTGCGAAAATACATCTAATAGAATAAAATATTCTTATTACATAGTGTTTGTAGCTTTTCAATAAAATATACTTTATGAATTGATGATTAAAATATTTTAATTAAAAAAAAAAACATCAACTTCACGCTGTATCCCGCATACAGCAGGGTACGCAGAGGCAAACTAATATTAAAAAGCCGCGCTTTACCTTGACACCAGATCGAAAGAATGAAAATATAAATATAAAAATAAATTATATTATTTCCTTATTATAATTTTTGGTCACCGATTGCTGAGTTGGTGAAATACTATATACCTACCTACGTATTGGGTACGACTTTAGGAGAGCATCTCCTAGTTGTTGTCTATATTTGAAAATTTAATGAGTATTGAGCTGCTATGAATATTCAAAGAGAATAAATTATGCTCGTCGACCGATACGACCCTTTATAATTTACTTATATAATATTAAAACATCTTTGTTCTGTAATAACAATATCGTGAACTTACATAATAAGTTCAAAGAAAGTCGAAGTTTACGAAGCTTTAATGTAAGATATTCATATAGCTCTACAGCTACTTACAAACAATTATTTAAAAAGCTTTATAATGATAGGTAGTAGCTTCACGGAATATCTTATACATATCAGTGTTGAGGGAACCTGGGAACCTAATGTTATGACAATCTGTTCACTTTGAGAAACTTGCGTACTCGCGCCACGCCTGCCCTCAACTAGGCTTCGGCCTGATAGAAGTTTTCACATATCAACTATCATAGTTAGTAAAATGTAAATATTTTAGAAAATAATTAGCAATGTAAATAATAGTAGGTATTTCATTTAGATACTTTAACCATATTTAATACTGGCGTTGGTAAAAGTTCAAGCACACTTTCTCATATTAATATTTTAATATATTTTAAAGTAGGTATAATATATATATATATTTATTATGTATGATGTTTTTAGGTATGAGAATACTTCGTGATTGATATCTAATCGAAAAATTCAGTGGCATTGATAACGGTCTAGATTTACTTTTATTTATTGCTTTGCCGATAACAATGCTCTACGTATGTATGTAATGTTATAATATAAACAACTCTTTTAATCCTTTTATTGCTCCCGCTATCTGTTTTTGGGAAATATTGCTGGGAAGTTACTAGGGGGGAAGTGTTCTACTTGTTTAAATAAAACGCATGAGTAAATGTTATTCAGAAACTATTTCATTTTTGAATTTTAGAAAATTAATATTTGATACTAATAGAAACAACATATTTTACCACCTCACTGAAAAAAATAATTTTGTCTTGTAAGTAAAAAACAAGATGCAAAATACAATGCTTAAAATTTCTATTTCAATGGGCACATAGATTCAATGTAGAAAATTGAATCCACCTCGATGATTGGATTTCAGATATCATACTAGACATATTAAGAATGAGATTGAGGAGCAGACTGTTAATAATACGGTAAATAGGTTTCAACCGGTTTGGTTCAGTGGTCTCACTTATGTGTATATGTATCTAACTATTTTTTATAATATTGTTTACCGCTTTTTTAATGAGTATCCATTTCCCGTTCCCATTAAAACACTTCCATTCCCCACCGTCAAACTCTGGAGGCATTGGGTGAGCGGCGGAACTTAACACCGCGTCTTTACCAGAGCGAGGAGCGAAAGATACATATAATACTTATATTTTCTATTTATTACGTAGGTACATGTAATCGATGATGTCCTTGTAATTTACAGTATTCATATGACAAGTACAATATAGTGTGTTTGCATGTCGCGCGGTCAAGTTCACGCGGTGACGGCTGACATCGGATTATGTTCTTACGCTAATCGCGTAATCTCAGCATATTACCGTCGAACTAACGATGTACCGAAAGAACTTATGATGGACATTCTGCCTCATAGATTGTTTTTATGTGCTTCTTATTCACACATAAAACCAGTAAATATAAAGTCTAAAAATTACATTGAAGCTGCCTTTGGGATGCCTGGTAATTTCTTCATAGCTAGTTTTTCGTATTCGTCAAAATTCTTATAAATTTTTGTACAGTATAAAGTGAATATTAAATTCACAATTTAAATTTCAATGGTCTTTCGATTTTAATATGCTTATTCTAAGTGTGTGAGTAGTAGTTACTTTAATATAAATAATATTGGTCAAAAACCCTTCGAAACATAATATTTCCTAGGAGTTACATTATCTTAATGTATCTACAGTCATCATAAATATAACTTTCATTGCACTTCTAAATGGACTCTAGTCCAGTCTTAGTAAGAATAATATATACCTACTTAAATTTCTTTTACTTCACGCTGTATGCATATAGCAGGGTAGGCAGAGGGATCCTAGTGTTAAGACACTCCGACCTGGGGTTCAGAGCCAATTCTGGGGTGATGGGACGCAACGCCGCACTTTGCGTCGACACCAGAGTGAAGAAATGAAATTATTAAAAATTTTGCTTTCTCTAATGGGAGTCAAACCTATAACCTGTCGCCTTTACAGACACGCTTGTACCCCTGCGCCGACTCGCCTCCCATGTACCTACATATGTATATGAATTCGTAAACAGCTTAGAACGCTCTAACATGTAAGCACTAGAACTAAGTAGAATAATTAACAATCACATTACTACTATACTCCGATAAACTGCTGATTGCAGCATTAGTTGCAATTTATGTGCTATAAATGTTTATGCGCTTCAAGTTCAGATTAGGTAGTGCATGTAGAGTGACCTGACTGCGTTATTATTATTAGCGTTTGCATAATATATAGAAATACCTGTTTAATAAATTATTTATTTTATGAATATAATATTAATGATAAATTAGCCTTATTGATGTGATTGGTAATATTTTATTTTATCTATAAATTGATACGGCGAAGTTTATATGATCAAACAATCAATGAATGGCGTAGATCTTTGTAGCTTTCTACCTATAATAAAAAGAACACAATAATAAAATAAGCGGCGTCAGTGTCTGACAGTGAATGAAAAGCCTGTAGGTTTGATTTCTACTGGAGGGAAGAATTATTTAAATTTCCTCGTCCTGGCAACAAAGCAAAGCACTACGTTGAGATCCGCAACTTTCTATTCTGGAACATAGTGTTTAACTTTTAACACGAGTTCTACAACCTCTGTCTACCCTGTTATAAACAGCATGAAGCAGTAATAAAAGGTAATTTTCTAAATTCTTCTTAATAAATAAAACGTTTTAGTAACGATATACTTCTAAAGACGACCCGTCTTTCATGATAATATTTTTATTGTTTTCTAGCATATAGGCAGGTAGCTGTGTGCCTGTGTTACAAGAAGTAAAAGAAATTAGACCTGGGGTTACAAATGTTATAAAAATTATAGGAGCTTACACCTATCTTATATATATTATTCGTAGCATAGTAGTTGATGTTAAATCTGCAGCCAGGGTCGCTTGCTTACTATACTCAGAGTCGATCATTTACCCACTCATGAACTTTTGATGAGTGTACACACTGAATGGTCTTTAGAGAAGAAGAAGAAAGAAGAAATAGGTAGAGAAAATTTCTTTAATATTAATAATATTTAATATAGTTTAGTTTAGTTTGAACTTACTTGTTTCACAACCCATCATTAGATACTAATTTGATTAGAGCTTCGAAAATACATACAATAATGGGTTTATGTAGTTGTTTATTATGCAGTAAAATAGTAGGTATATTTCAAATTCTTGTAGGTATTATACTGGTACTGTAATAGGAACTACACGTTACCTAGTACCCAGGGCCGGTTTTAGCACTACTGGCGCCCTGGGCGAAATTTTTTCGGCGCCCCCTAACTACATTTCAATAATATACAAAAAAGGGAATGGGTACAACGAAATAACCATGTATTTAAAAAAAAAAATAATGACAAAAAGTAATAAATTTTCACTTCTTCTAGCCTTTCTATCTGCGAACTCTTTTATTAGGCATTCAAAGTTTATGTTTTCTGCAATTTCATTTTCAAAGTTGTTAAGATCACTTTGTTTTTTTCTATATTTTAAGAAACAAATAAAGATAATAATAATTATCTTTATTTCAAACAGAAAGTGTAACTTAATATCACGGCACTGCCATGTGTTTGTTGTTGATTATAATGTAGATTCATATGTTTTTTATTATTTTACAACCTCAAGGTAACGACTGACGTAATTGTCTACTCTTTGGCATTGCATTTATTACCTATAGACAAGCATCATGTTTGATTGTATAGTATTTTTTTTCTTAAGAAAAAAAATATCGCTTTTCATTTATTTTTATAGTTATTTTATGTATTATTATATGAATGTGAAGTTTATATAAAGGATATACATAGAGCAATATAATCGAATGCTGTACTTAAAAAATAATTTATTTTTTTACATTTTTATAACTTTTTAGAAAATTAATAATTATTTTGATAATTTTAAGTAAGGAAACACTAATAAAAACACAACTTGAAAAATTAAATAAGCAATTTCCCAATTTATATAATTATAATATTTCAAATTCTCATAAAATAACGCATTTAACATTATTTGTCAAAAAATTGAAATATCATTATAAATAAATTTAAATCATCGCTTAACAATAAATGACAAACACTATCTATTAGTAGGGGAAGCCCCCTTTAGACTCGATTACCGCGACCCTATCCTTTATTTTTGGCAGACATCTGCGACGCTCGATTAATCAGACAAATCATTACATTTGTAGCTGGTGCTGGTGTTGGTTTAAAATATTTTGCTGTCGATTTATATTCCTCTGTTCCTATCTTTACATCCGGATGTATTTTATTTTTGTTAATTATCTGTCTACATTATTATCTATATATAGAAATAATATTTAATCCGATTTTATTCAGTTTTATTTATTAGTATAAAGAAATAAGTGAAATTATATATAAGTTTATTTACAAGTATAACATTATATTATTAATTTCTATAATAGTGTTATTTCATTTAAATTGAAACAGTTAAACAGCTACAGTTTTGCTACGAAAGCTTAAGAATTTAACATGGAATTGGACTTTGGTGTTACATTTGTTTAAAGTTTTTTTTACTTTAATAAAAAAATATTATAAAGTTTGGAAAACAAACTTTCATATTTCAACCTACATGTAGATAAGTATTTATATTTAATATGCGGAAGTAGTGGCCTTAAGCAAAACTTCGTAGAGCTTTATAACCTCAATAAAATTATATAATGATGTAACAAGTTATATTATTCCATTTGTATAGTTGGGCTTATTTAATATAATTTCTTATGTTGTAGTGTGTACTATTTACTAAAGATTCCAGGTGAAATAATACAACGAATTCATTTTTTTGTTTATTTGTCTTCAATACTTATAATAAATTACACACTTTTTTAACTTAATAGCAGTGTACGCAGAGGGAACCTGGCAGTAGATTACTTTAATAAATAAATGAGATGAAGATAATGTTTAGATTTCACACTAAAGTTTACAATTGATTTGTATTAGAAAAAAAAATAAACAAAAAATCGAATTTAAAGTAAAGAAATAGGGACTCCCTCAACTGTTAGAATCTGAAAAAAAATTGTATATAAAAATAAATATACGTAAGTATATATAGGTACACAACATTAGATATATTAACCTCTCCACTTTTTACTTTCCGCCGAATTTTGGAGGCATTGCGTGCTGAGTGGTGGAACTGAACGCCGCTCTTTGCATAGAGCAGAGCGAAAAAATGAAAATATTGAATATTTCATTTCCTCGAGTGGGAGTCGAATCCACAATCTATCGGGTTTACAAGTCGCAAGCTTGTGACTGGCCTCAACTGGCCTAACCTGGCCTAATTTAAAATGACCCTTTTAATATTGCCTTTGGAATATATTATAGACATTAACTGATGATAGTAGATGATAGTTCTATAAAAGCTAGGGAGATATTCCCACATAATATAAGAAACGAGTAGAGTGACTTGTTTCTATTATTTCTATTATTTTTCGTACAGATGGGTATAATTATCTTCTCACCACCATTATCCGGTTGTACACTGTTTATATATTAAAGCTATATTAAAAGAAGCATATTTTTATTTATAATTTCTAATTCTAACTTTCTATATTTCCATATATTTATTGTTCGCCGATTCTTTATAAAAAATAATCAATTTAGTACCTTAATATATGATAATTAATTATTTATTATTGAGAAATGTTACTTATTTTGGGTAAGCAGGTTAGATATTTTATAACATATTTCTGTATTTATTTGTGGTTCTATAGGTACATAAATGTGTTAAGTTGTTGGAAGAAGTTAAATAATTATTGAAATATTGTTGTTACAAGGAAATTATTTATTCCATTCAATTGTTAGTTCTATACATTGTAAATAATTACCTAGATAAGTACCTACGTAAAGATTATCTTATCGTTATCTTTTAATAATAACTAAATAATAACTATTGAGATAATGAGTTAATTGCTGTACGTAAGTATAAATTTCTTAAAACATATTTTTGTAAGGAGCTATATCCACTTATAGATACATTTTTTAATTATATTATGTGCATTATTTTACCTTATAGTGTAAAGCCGTCGGAGAATTGCCGTCGGAGAAGTCACATCAA
>JAKRZM010000527.1:687418-744938 GCA_036379175.1 Heliconius cydno galanthus | reverse complement strand
AAATTGAAACAGTTAAACAGCTACAGTTTTGCTACGAAAGCTTAAGAATTTAACATGGAATTCCATTCCATAAAAATGTTCCAAATGTATCAATCAGACTTTGTTGTTTCATTTGTTTAAAGTTTTTTTTACTTTAATAGAAAAATATTATAAAGTTTGGAAAAGAAACTTTCATATTTCGATCTGCTGTAGATAAGTATTTAAAATGCGGAAGTAGTGGCGTTAAGCAAACCTTCGTAGAGCTTTATAACCTCAATAATATTATATACATAATTATGTAACTAGTTATTTTATTTCATTTGTAAAATTGGGTTTATTTAATATAATTTTTTATGTTGTAGTGTGGACTATTTACTAAATATTCAAGGTGAAATAATACAACGAATTCATTTTTTTTGTTTATTTGTCTCTAATATAATTAATTACACACTTTCTTAACTTAATAGCAGTGCACGCAGAGGGAACTTGGCAACCTAGTGTTAAGGTTTACTTTAATAAATAAATGAGATGAAGATAATGTTTAGATTTCATACTAAAGTTTACAATTGAATTGTATTAAAAAAAAAATAAACAAAACATCGTATTTAAAGTAAAGAAATAGGGACTCCCTCAACTGTTAGAATCTGTAAAAAAAATATATATAAAAATAAATATACATAAGTATATTTATTTTTAATTTACATTATAGATACACAACATTAGATATATTAACCTCTCCACTTTTTACTTTCCGCCGAATTTTGGAGGCATTGCGTGCTGAGTAGCGGAACTGAACGCCGCTCTTTGCATAGAGCAGAGCGAAAATATGAAAATATTGAATATTTCATTTCCTCGAGTGGGAATCGAATCCACAATCTATCGGGTTTAGAAGTCGCTCGCTTGTGACTGGCCTCGACTGGCCTAACTCCTCTTTATACCTAACTTAATATAAAATGACCCTTCTAATCAATATTAGAAGGGTCATTTTCAGAAAGGCAATGCCTTTGGAATATATTATAGACATTAACTGATGATAGTAGATGATAGTTCTATAAAAGCTAAGGAGATATTCCCACATAACATAAGAAATAAGTAGAGTGACTTGTTTCTATTATTTCTATTATTTTTCGTACAGATGGGTATAATTATCTTCTCACCACCATTATCCGCTATAAAGCTATATTAAAGCTATATTAAAAGAAGCATATTTCTATTTCTAATTTCTAATTCTAACTTTCAATATTTCCATATATTTATTGTTCGCCGATCCCTATAAGAATTAATCAATTTAGTACCTTAATGTATCTACTACCTACACGTAATGAAAAAAATAACATGATTAATTATATAGGTATGTCAATGGATTATTTATTATTGAAAAATTTAACTTATTTTAGGTAAGCAGGTTAGATATTTTATAACATATTTCTGTATTTATTTGTGGTTCTATAAAAAAATATGTTAAGTTGTTGGAAGAGGTTTAATAATTATTTAAATATTGTCGTTACAAGGAAATTATTTATTCCATTCAATTGTTAGTTCTATACATTGTAAATAATTACCTATATAAGTACCTACGTAAAGATTATCTTATCGTTATCTTTTAATAATAACTAAATAATAACTATTGAGATAATGAGTTAATTAGCTGTACGTAAGTATAAACTTCTATATATCTACCATCTAATTTTTAGACGTGAGTGCGATTGTCAATTTAAAACGTATTATTGTAAGGGGTTATATGTATCTATACATACATTTTTTAATTATATTATGTGCATTATTTTACCTTATAGTGTAAAGCCGTCGGAGAATTGCCGTCGGAGAAGACACATCAAGGAGTAAGATCATTATAATAGTTAACTAATGTATTAATCTTACTTCAAAAACCCCAAAATTCCAAGTTATCCTCCAATTAAACACCATAGAGTGATTCAGCTGGAAAACGCGCCAGCGACGGCGGGTTTCCGACGCGTCCGCTCCGAGAAGGTTGCAAGTGTGTCCGCCATATTGAATTCCGCCCCTCCCACCTCGCCGCGCCGCCTCCCCATTGGCGAGCCGCCGCGCGGTGGGCGGGACCGCTCGCGCCTAAATGTTGCCAGCTTTTTGAATAAATAATTTCAGTAATTTAAGTAATGAAGGCAATTATGGCGTTGTTTAGCTAAGTTTGCGCGGCAGCGAGTGGGAACTTTATATTTATACCGCTCTCTTTATGTACGCCGACGCGCGGTTAATGCGCTCGATCTGTTTACGTTGCGAACGCCCGTTTATTTATTGCGGGCGACGCTGCATGGAGCGCGATTTAAACTGCAATTATTTGTGTGCTATAAGGAAAACATATTGCACGATTTAAATGAGCTTTGCCTGTTGAATAAATTTAGTTAGATACATTATGTCACAAATTTATCTTTAATCTCTTTGAAGAGCTTTTATCGTTAAAAGCATATACCAAATGGACAATAAAAGAATTTGGCTATTGCTACCCTTATCTCTAATATCAAAATTTACGCATCTATTAGTTGTAGCACTGAAAATAAACAAAGTTTAGAACTTACACCACCTCACCTTAGCCACCTCACATGCATATTAATGAAGAAACATAAAAGTTTTCCTGAAAATAATACAGTTGCAATAATAAGATTTTCTAATAAGGTAGTAGAATATTTTGACAGGCAAACCTAGACTTATGAAGTTTAAAGAAATATTTTTTTACAACAAGTCCACGTCCGTCCGAAGTAAACAGTGACGTCACGAGCCGTCACAGCAAGCCGATAAAAAGTCGATTTTATCCGCATAAGTTCGGCCAGCTGACTGCGTCCCCCCCGCACGCACTGAAAACTCCACACGGCGAGATTTCAGTGAGAGCGGGACAGCATGCTGGGAACGTGCGGGTTAGAGCGGGACGAGAGTACGGGGCCGCGGCGGCGCGGTGGGCGGGCGTCGCCGGATGATGTATAGAGTGGTGGAGTTAGGTTCAAATTGCGTCGGGAAGTGGCCGAGATTAGAGCCAGTGCGGGCCGTTCCGCGCCGCGTTCGTAAGCCCACTTAAGACTGTTTTTAATACTAGTATTTTTTACGCGATCCCCGCGAGGATTTAGCGGATTCCCGTCGTATCGTGCGCTTTGATTTATCGGTATCTGATTGTTCTTGTGTTTACGTTGTGACGGGACGCGTGTAATCCGAAGGCTTGGACAAGATTATGACGGATATCCAAGGATTTGGAGCCCGCACGTCGTGTTGAGCCTAAGGAACGACCTGAGGTTGATCGAGCTAAGCTTCCAAGCATTCAAAACAATTAATAGTGAATGCATCTGCTTCTTCACGGTAAGTCCATGCAACACGAATGAACAAGATATAACCGTTGAGCTATTTTTCATTTATATCATTATTCTATTTTGTTCTAACATTTGTAACGTGCCCAGATATATAAATAAGTTTGTACGATAAGACAAAATAAATGTTTGATCTATTTTTAGAAATCATACAACTAAAATTAAATAAAGCATTATTTTTCAATCATTGAAAAAAATCTTTTACATTTAAATGGAAAACCTATTGAAAAAATGTATGTACTCAATGGGAAACTGAATTATTAAATAATAAAATAACCTATAAAAGTAGACCTACTTTATTGTTGTCATGGGTGCTCAGAGAGATTTTGCTATTAAGAAAGTCATACAAGAACTTAATAAGATATTTATGATAGAGCTTGCCATGTAAAGCAATTAAATTATTTTAATGATATTTATTACAATATTTTTAATTATTGCAACAAAATTAATGTTTCACATTTTGTAGAAAATAGATATTTAACCAATATAAATGTTTAAAAACAAAACATAAAATAACAAGTAGATTAAAACACTTTTTACATCACCTATAAGTTTTTAAATTTTCCAAATAATAAAAAGGTACAAAATAGATTTATAAAAAGTGTAGTTAATGTTATTTTAGTTTCACGATATATCCCGCACATACCAATCTAGCGTCAAGACATTTCGTTCCTATTAAGACACTTCCGTTCCCCACTTATAGCCGAATTCTGCAGGCATAGCGTGTTCAACAGCGAAACTCAACGCCGCGCTTTTGCTCGTTACCAGAGCAAGTAAATGAAAATATTTAATCATTTTTTCGAGTGTGAATCTTGTACTCTTGCGGCATGGCTGGCCGCAAGTCATGTTAACTATAAATATGACTCTTGAAGAAACTCTATTAGTGTAAATAAATAATATCTTTTGATTAAAAGCGGGTAAAAATTATTAAATTCCTTGCTTGAAATTATTTTTAATAACGTTTCAATAATATTCTATACAGGTATATTTAATTATTTTAATAGTAGCTTAACGAAAATGTACTTAATTATAGGATATTTTTATAGTAGGTAGGACGCTCGGAAAATGCCGACGGTAATTCTGTTGCAAAACTTAATACAGGTACTGTAGGTACCTACCTAGATTGGATATATAAATAGTATGTAAATTTGCATAAATTTTAATTTTATAAAAATAAGTTACTTAAATTAGGCATAAGTATTAAAACTCAAACAAATACCTTAATTTTTTTCAGGTATATTATAGTATATTTTTTTAGGAGTTATTTTTTATTTAAAAATTATAACTAAAATGTTTTTGTTATTTAATGTATTTTTCCATAATTTATTTTTGACTACTGTCGATAAAACTAAATTGATGGTAGTTGATGTAGAGATAAGTTTTTGTTTATCAGAGAACGGATATTATAATCGTTTTATAATCGAAAAATATTAAATACCTATAGATAAAGCATATTTCTTTTGTAATATTTAATTAATATTAATAGTAAAGTATTAAATAAGTGAGTCATTTTTATTAAACAAAGTAGCGCTACGTTTTGCAAAATTTGAGGATTTGCAGTCATAACGGGTACTTATGTAAGAACATAAATACTTGTTCAAACTGCAATGCCTCAAATTAAATTTATTAATAAATAATAATTATTAAATAACATTTAAAAATATTAAGTATCAAATTGATGAAAATGAATGCTCTAGTGAGATATATCACATTATGTGATATTGTATAAAAATATTATGTTAACAGCATATATATCCGTCTGGATGTTATAATTGTGATGTTAGACCTACCTAGAGCTTTATGAATATTTGCAAAGTACAAATTCAACTGAATTATTGATGAAATCCTTTACAAAGAAAAACAAAGCAAATCTTTAGGTATGACAATTACTCTAGTGAAAAAATTAAACATGTGCTATTTAGAAAATATCTTGTTACTACCTATACCTACATAGATACTATCTATTTATTAGAGAAAATTCAAATCCCGCTACGTTCAAATTTTTATAACTTTCATAAATAAGTAGGAAATAGCTGGTTGATAGGTGTTATAGTAAACATTGTGTTCATTTAAAATAATTTCTTATAACGTAATGCACCTAATATGGGACATTAATAAGTATAATATAAAATACTATAATTTATTCGAAGGAAAAAATAATAAATAATATTTTTTTTTCCGTCGGATAAGACAATTTGTAGAGTTTCATCACACAATGAAAATAAAAGGAAACGAAATTTGGAAGATACCTACAGTGCATTAACACTAGGTTCACCCTGTCTACCACATGAAATATAAATGGAGATACGAAAAGAAAAAATATTGTAAAGAATAAGTTATAGTACCTATATAAAATACAAGAGATACTCTGTTCGCTTCGCTCGGTAATCATGTCTCTTCGCTTGCTATAAAGGACAAAATTTCATATAAGGTCAGTAATGGCACAGGGGCGCAAGCGTGTGACTTTAAACGCGACAACATGTGGGTTTAATTCCCAGGCGAGAAAATTAAATATTTAATACTTTCATTTCCTTCGCTCTGGTGTCGAGGCGAAGCGCGGCGTTTAGTTCCGCCACTCAACACGAAATGCCTCCAGAATTCGGCGGTAAGAGGGAGTGGAGTGTCTTAATACTAGGCTCTCTCTACTACTCCGCCTACTCTGCTACATGCGGGACTCAGCGAGAAGATGAAAAAAAAATCCTATACACAATATGTTTAGAAACGTGTCTCTTAACATTAGATTTAACTCTACCTGCGTGTGCGTTATGTTGTATGATGGACGAAGTTTAAATTTAATAACATTTGATAGTTATATAAATCCTTTAACGAATTTGGAAACTGATGCTAAATAAACGCCAAAATAATTAAAATAGTAATAAAATAAAATATAAAAATGTTAAATATAAATAAAAATATATATTTCATAGGTAGTTACTTGATATCTGTACCTTTATGACAGATAGTGAATATCCTCTCTGCTATAATATTGTGATAAAATGCAATTACTATCTGTTTATAGAGTCGTTTGTAGACTAGGACAAGACTGTATTGGCTAACACAAAATTAACCAAAGATATTTAAAAACGAAATAAACTTCCATTTCCCAGAGTATGAAATATAAAATAGTGACTGACAAATTTATTCCACAAAAACAACCTACATAGCTTAAAACAAGAAGCAATAAGTTATTTATATTCATAGCGTTTGAATAGAAACATTGAATTCTCACGAACGCCAGTATCAGCGGTGCGTGTCAATATCGACAGTCGACGCTGCCATACAGCCGTCTTATCAACAGATAGACGAGATACAAGCAGATACACTCAAATATTTGCCATGTTAGATGTCGTTACACATGTTTTACACTTATATTCCATTCATCCACTGATATGATATGTTTTTAAAGTGTTACTTGTAATAATTATTTAATTTAAATTTGTTTCTATTTTTTTATAATATACTTAATATTGAGTATATATTATNTTAAATACCTATAGATAAGGCATATTTCTTTTGTAATATTTAATTAATATTAATAGAATTATTAAATGAGTCATTTTTATTAAACAAAGTAGCGCCACGTTTTGCGCAAATTTGAGGATTTGCAGTCATAACGGGTATGTATGTAAGAACATAAATACTTGTTCAAACTGTAATGTCTCAAATTAAATTTATTAATAAATAATAATTGTGAAATAACATTTAAAAATTAAGTATCAAATTGATGAAAATTAGTGCTCTAGTGTGATATATAACATTATATCATAATTATTAGGTATATAAAAATATTATGTTAACAGTATATAGAGACGGATGTTATAATTGTGATGTTAGACCTGCCTAGAGCTTTTGGAATATTTGCAAAGTTCAAATTCAACTTAATTATTGATGAAATCCTTTACAAAGAAAAACAAAGCAAATCTTTAGGTTTGACAATTAATCGAGTGAAAAAATTTAACATGTGCTATTTATAAAATATTTTGTTACTATACCTCCATAGATTATATGTATTTATTAGAGAAAATTCAAAACCCGCGACGTTCAAATTTTTATACCTTTCATAAATAAGTGGGAAGTAGTTGGTTGATAGGTGATATAGTAAACACTGTATTCATTTAAAATAATTTCTTATAATGTAATGCACCTAATATGGGACATTATTCATAAAATAATATTAACTATAATATACAAATACTACAATTCTTATTCGAAGGAAAAAATAATAAATAAGTAATTAATATTTTTTCCGTCGGATAAGACAATTTGTGGAGTTCCATCAACCAATGAAAATGAAAAGAGACAGAGAGAATTTGGAAGATACAGTGCATTAACACTAGGTTCACCCTTTCTACCACGTGAAATATAAATGGAGATACGAAAAGAAAAAATATTGTAAAGAATTGCTATAGGTAAACGACAAAAATTTCATATAAGGTCAGTAATGGCACAAGGGCACAAGATTTTAAACGCGACAACATGTGTGTTTAATTCCCAGTCGAGAAAATTAAATATTTTATATTTTCATTTCCTTCGCTCTGGTGTCGAGGCGAAGCACAGCGTTTAGTTCCGGCACTCAACACGTAATGCCTCCAGAATTCGGCGGTAAGAGGGAGTGGAGTGTCTTAATACTAGGCTCTCTCTGCCTACTCTGCTACACGCGGGACTGAGCGAGAAGATGAAAAAAGAAATCCTATACCCAATATGTTTAGAAACATGTCTCTTAACATTAGATTTAACTCTACCTCCATGTGCGTTATGTTGTATGATGGACGAAGTTTAAATTTAATAACATTTAATAGTTATATAAATCCTTTAACGAATTTGGAAACTGATGCGAAATAAACGCCAAAATAAATAACATAGTAGTATAATAAAATATAAAAATGATAAATATAAATAACAATATAGATATATTTTATAGGTAGTTCCATGATATCTGTACCTATATCATAGGTAGT
Organism: Heliconius cydno galanthus; assembly: GCA_036379175.1. Lineage (NCBI taxonomy): Eukaryota > Metazoa > Arthropoda > Insecta > Lepidoptera > Nymphalidae > Heliconius > Heliconius cydno. The sequence goes on along the minus strand of JAKRZM010000527.1, from coordinate 736,669 downwards.
GAATATACTCTATGCTATAACATTGTGATAAAATGCAATTACTATCTGTTTATAGAGTCATTTGTAGACTAGGACAAGACTATTGGCTAACACCAAATTTAAAAAAGAGATTTAAAAATTAATATTCTTAATATTCTTCCAAAAAATGAAATATAAAATAATGAATGACAAATGTATTCTCCAAAAACAACCTACACAGCTTAAAACAAGAAGCAATAAGTTATTTATATTCATAGCGTTTGAATAGAAACATTGAATTCTCACGAACGCCAGTATCAGCGGTGCGTGTCAATATCGACAGTCGACGCTGCCATACAGCCGTCTTATCAACAGATAGACGAGATACAAGCAGATACACTCAAATATTTGCCATGTTAGATGTCGTTACACATGTTTTACACTTATATTCCATTCATCCACTGATATGATATGTTTTTAAAGTGTTACTTGTAATAATTATTTAATTTAAATTTGTTTCTATTTTTTTATAATATACTTAATATTGAGTATATATTATCTATGGTCAACAATGTCAGTGAGGTTAGCTGTAATTTCCGTTTCTCTTTGTACTTCGGCACCATATTGAGTTATATTCGCCATTTTATTATCATTATCTTCAATCAGTGATTTGTGATAACATTTAATGACAGAATTCTCTTTCATTATTGTCATATTAGATATTTGTCTTCTTTTTTATCTCAATAAATATCTACAAATAAGTACCATGGTGATGTCATAAAAGTGTAGAAATATTTTAACTTTAATTACGCTATCGCGATTGTTAGCCTATTGTAAGTTCATAATTTAGACAGTAATATTTTATACTTATTAAATTTAGTTACTTATTAAGTTTCTTTTATTTTCACGGAACTCGTATAAAAAGAAATGTAGCATTAAGTTTAACGATATAGAGCTCAATCTCTAACGAATGGAAAGTGGAGAACATGGTGTCTCGTTAGTGTTTCTATTCCATACCGAGCAGATGCGTTCTTGTAAATCTAGAAGAACTTTTGGCATATTTGATAGCATTCAACATTCAATTCTATTAAAAGAACGAGCCAAGTCCATTTACTTTATTTTAAATATTTGTTCTAAAAATGTTACATAAAAGCGTAAACAAAAATATCACAAAATAAGTTTGCAAAACTATAAGCAGATAAATTTTTATCTTTAAGTATTATTCCTAACATTCACAGATAAGTTCTTATGACAAAAATATTTTAAAGACATTAAATTGTTATTGATATATGTAAGTAGTATAAAAAAATATGTTGCGAGATTCGGGTTTCAATAACATTAGGCATTGTTTTATTAATTTTATAAACGTTAAACGGTCTTCTGTCGCCAACTTAAATCTTTAAGCTCAAAAGGCTTACAGGTTTTAAAGGATAATGGCTTAAGCTCGATCAGTGGTATTTTAGCTTTGCCCTATTAGTAAAGTCAATAAATATTGAAAAGATACATAACTCATTATTATGAAATATGAACGAAAGGAGAAATTAGATATACTTTATTTGTTTCTTTTTATGCTCTAAATTTACAATAAATTACTTTTACTTTGTTGTGTTTGTCTTTTAATTTGTTTTTACATGGTTTATAGGATTTTATTGGGCTTGATCCTGGTAATATTAATAAGGCCGTCGGGGCGCAGTGGCACAAGGGCGTAACTGTAACGCGACGGTTGTGAGTTCGCGAGTTTTTAATATTTTCATTTGTTCGCTTTGGCACCAACCTAAAAGCCCGACATCAAGTTACGCCTTAACGCGCCTCTGCCTATGCGGGATACGCGTAAAGTTGTTTTTTAAGTATTAATTATAATAAATATAATAACTAATATTATCAGATCCAACTTTTTCCTTTATATTAGACCTATATATAACTGTTAAATTATTATAAATATTTAATTGCAATAACAATATTTAACACGCATTACGTAATTGTGCCAGTAGCATATTATAATGAGAATGTACATATGTTGGTGTCGGTCATCGCATTTATATTATTATAATGTGCAAAATCATTTACATAATAATTGTAACTATATATTTTATTTAATTTCATTTAATAGCAGCTAAAACGTTCTGATTACTTAATAAGGTACCTATATATAATTATTTTTAATAAAAAAAAATACACAACGTTATATTCTCTAAATAATTACGAATAAAACATATTAGAACGTCTAAAGAATTGTTAAAACTACTTCTAAGGTATTATGCATGAATATTTTGCTTTTTTGATTTGTATTGGGTGTTTAAAATTATTTTTATTTTTGTATATGTTAGGTCTTGTCTAAAAAAAGACATAAATAAATATATTTTACGCTATTTAAATGTTAATATTTTCAATAACGCATTATTTTTATTATAAACTGCGTAGCTAGCAATACGAAAACGTTAGTATTTCAACGCCGACTTTTATTCTCTTTGCCTGATATTGAATTCCAAGTGAAGTTCCACGTGAAAAAGGCAATTAAGCCCGTAAATCACTATATGCGCGCATTCAACACATACCTACTTCCTATTTTCCATCGAGCTTTATGATACCAAAAAACGTCTATCTACTGACTCTACCATTTGAAATATGAAAGTGGTGGGGCTGTATATCTCCATCAGGTTGTTATTTACAGCATTTACTTTTTATACCATTGTGTACACGTCTTAAATCATACTGATAATACTTTTACGTACTACTGATATATTTATTGTCTTAGTTGGAAACATTTGAATTGACTTAAGCAACCGCTTATTTAACATATTGCTATTTTTAGGGGAGTAGTATACATATACAATAATATATTACACTATGCGGACTAGTAGTAAAAATGCTGAATGTGCAATTATCTAAATATGTAATCCCTTAATTATTTTTGTCAAGATTAGTGTATTTTTACATTTCGCATGCAAAGGAACAAAAATCATTAAGTTCTTGATTCTGAAATAAGAAAAAAATACATATCAGCTTGTACTTTTGAAGCGTTGCAGTTTATTTTTAAAGAATTGTAGTTTATAACAATGAAACATATAATTTTGTTAATTTTAATGAAATCTATTATTAGTGGAAAATATTTATATATATGAATTAAAATAAAAATAACAATTTCATTGTATATTTTTTTACCAGACATAAATTTAACGCAACATAATTCGTTATAGGTTTACCAAAGCATGCGCCACGCCTAACTGGACTACCTCAGTCGCTACTGCGACCCGTTCACCCAAAGTAAAGAGAAGGCTTCACCATTCATCTCCGCGTGTACAAAGAAGCGCTGGCGGCCGGCATGGAGCCGCTGGGCGAGAACGGGCTGTGCCTCAGTGAACTAGAGCTCCATGGGGGAGGCCACCTTCACGACTCGGTAGCAGCTTCAGTAGGTTCAGCAATATCGAGCCTGATGGCGCCCTTGCACCATGAACCGCAGCACACACCCTTGCACCACGCGCCACCTCTTCATCATGAGCCGTTAGAAAAATTAAAATGTGAGTGATATCTTGTTAATAATTTCAAAGGTTTAGTTATATTATTTTGATTATATGAGTAAATACGTTTTAAGTTTTTTTTATGGTAGTTAATTATCTCTACTTTACACTTGCTTTGCTCGTTATAATGATAAAAAGAATAAAAATAATTTCACTATAAAATTTGACAAATAAAAATAAATTTAAAACTTAATTATTATCAAAGATAATTATTACTTACTGCTTTAAAAAAATATAAACAATGAATTCTTAGGAATGACATTTTTAATATATATGCCTACATATAATGTAGAAATACATTTCAATGTATATGTATAGTGATATGACTCTCTTTAATAACTTTAAGACAAAACCAAAAGCAAACATAAGAGCAGCACAAAATGCGTGACATTTAGGGTGGGAGGTGAATAAGCCCTAATTTTGTATACGGTTATGAATTTATGATATACCCACATCCCGCCACGCTTGATTATCTTCAATGAACGATTTTTACTCTACAATAATAAAATACAATCATCAATAGATATTCGAATATAGTTAACCTTACCTAACTGTTTTATAAGAATAAGTATATAAAAAATAAATAATTTAACATTTTTTGTTTAAAAATAATTTATTAATATCTCAAAAAAATATATCTTGTTTTTCAATTTTTTTCAGTATGCATAATAATTTATTTTATCTTTAAATAAATATCCTCATTTTATAAAGAACACACGTAAAATATACAAAGCAACAAATTAGCCCATGATGCACCTGTTTGATGAATTATTCAGTGACAACAAAGAGAAGGGAGAGGGGGCGAGGATCGGATAGTTTTTACAAACGCATCAATATCGGATTACGCGCCCCTGCCGTTTAGTTACGCAATTAGTATTATAATGTTCGCGACGAACGCGTGCTCTATTTGAATTTTTTATATTTATCTTTTTTTTTTAAGCTTCACGCGGTGTCTGGTATATAGCAAGGGAGGCAGATGGAACCTAGTGTTACGACACTCCTTTCACGTGTGTCTTACTTCCGTTGCCTATTTTTCGCCGAATTCTGTAGAAAATTAAGTGTTCAGTAGCGGAACTCAACGCTGCACCATAGTGAATATATTAAAATATTAAATACTTCATTTTTTCGATGGTAATCGAACCCACAACCTATGAGCTCCTGCACCACGATTGTTCTTTAGTTTTAGATATAATAAAAAAATATTACATTAGATCTACTAAAATAAATAAACAGTATGGTATCTATGCGTACATAGTATTACTGAGCTTGTTTTACCTAGATGAAGACATAGAGAATCTATTTACTTATGGGTCATATAATTGAAAATTGAACTGACAATAATAACCGTAGAGTCTAGAACTTGTTAATTGCTAATTTCCAAAAATATATTTCCAAACTGCAATACACTGAAGGCTATTAATATTATTCTATAAATACGTCATATTTTTTTAACATTATAATTTTTTTTTATTAAATAATAAAGCTCATTTCGGTATAAATTTAACGCACGTATAAAATATATATGATTTACTCAGTACTTTTCACGCTTATTGATAATATTGAAATTATTAAACTTTTCGATATCGATATTCGATTTTAATATATTTTACAGCAAAATACAAAGACAATTTAACACACGTGAATCCAGCGTAAGCAAAATGATTCGCAATCCATCACCGTCGAACAAAAAAGGCAATCATTTAAAGTCAATCCAAATGAATCGACTATGTTGTCCATCCCTTTCGTTTTTTACAGTTTTTTATATAAAATAGTATCTCTGTCGCAGTCGCGCCACAAAAGCACCCCTCAACTCAGCGAAGCATTATATTGTGATGATTAGTCCTGCACTTGCTTGGCATTGAATTTAAATAGGGGATTAAAAAGACTGCATTTTATTTATTAAACTGCTATTGTATGTTAAGTTCATTAGTCAATTGCTGTCGTTACTCAATGTAATGTGAAGTTTGTTTTTTTTTATTATGAGGGTAGATATATTTTTTTATTGATTTTATCGAAAAAGATAGCAATTTTGATTGAATTGGAAAAGAATTGTGATGTTTGTGACAAATGTTATAAATAAGTAGAAAAATGTGTTCCAAGTTATTTTTATGTCTCGTACCAATTTTACTAAGTAAATGTTTTTTTTTCTATATTATTTTTGGCAAAAACATAAAACAGGCTTCCTTTTTTAAATAGATTTATAAAATGTAATCGATTTAGCGTATGATATTGGCGCTTGAGCTTATCGTCGAAGATTGTTCTTACATCCCGAGATTTTTATAAAATACGCGAAAAACACGTTTCGTGGCTTTAATTTTAAATTGAGCTGGTTTTGCGAAATCTTGCTAAAGCCGTCGTTGATTTTGTGGATTTTTTCACCTTAGCGTTAACCCCGTTTCTTATTAGGTTGAAGGGGAAAATGGAAAACTAATTATGTGTTGAAAGTAAAAGATTTCTGATATTCTATATCAAGAAGTAAATAATTTTAAATATATTTTTAATAGAATTCGTTGAACATTAAAATTATTTTCATAAAATGTTATTTATTTTTGAGATAATTATATTTTAGAATGCATCTTCAAACTGAACTATCATAAGGACATAGTAAATTATAAAGCGAGTGCGTCTAATCCGGTACAAATATTTGCTGTAGCTCGTAGTTCGTGTCCCGGCTCAGATTATAAAGTTTATCTCGACGTCCCGAATCTGACCGACAGTTATGCCGCATTTAATGTTTGGCCTCTTTTTTTCTTATATTTTGGAATGTGATGTGTGTTTTTGTCAATTTAAAAACGTTTTATCATCGTTATATTTCTATTACTTTTGAGAAAAAATACGTAATAATATTAAATTTTTTAAAAATGACAGCATTCATATTTACACTTTTTATAAGCTTCTTGCTCTATCTTCTTTAAGCCAGTCGTAGCACCGAGGTACAAAGGGTGACTGTAAAACCGACTGGTTGTGGGTTTGATTCCCACTCGAAGAAATGAAATCACATTTATATATCTTCGCTCTGGTGTCGAGTCAANTTAAATTGAGCTGGTTTTGCGAAATCTTGCTAAAGCCGTCGTTGATTTTGTGGATTTTTTCACCTTAGCGTTAACCCCGTTTCTTATTAGGTTGAAGGGGAAAATGGAAAACTAATTATGTGTTGAAAGTAAAAGATTTCTGATATTCTATATCAAGAAGTAAATAATTTTAAATATATTTTTAATAGAATTCGTTGAACATTAAAATTATTTTCATAAAATGTTATTTATTTTTGAGATAATTATATTTTAGAATGCATCTTCAAACTGAACTATCATAAGGACATAGTAAATTATAAAGCGAGTGCGTCTAATCCGGTACAAATATTTGCTGTAGCTCGTAGTTCGTGTCCCGGCTCAGATTATAAAGTTTATCTCGACGTCCCGAATCTGACCGACAGTTATGCCGCATTTAATGTTTGGCCTCTTTTTTTCTTATATTTTGGAATGTGATGTGTGTTTTTGTCAATTTAAAAACGTTTTTTCATCGTTATAATTCTATTACTTTTGAGAAAAAATACGTAATAATATTTTATTTTTAAAAAATGACAACTTTCATATTTATACTTTTTATGAGCTTCTTGCTTTATCTTCTTCTTGAGGCCAGTCGTAGCGCAGAGGCACAAAGTGTGGCTGTAAAACCGACTGCTTGTGGATTCGATCCCCACTCGAGATAAAATATTTATTCAAATTTATATTTCTATTGTCGTGTCAAAGCGCGGCGTTGAGTTCTGCCAATCAACACGCAATGCCTCCAGAATTTGGCAGAAAGTGGAGAACGGAGTGTTACACTAGATTCCCTCTGCCTACCCTGCTGTGCGCGGGATACAGTGTGAAGCTCATTTTTTGTGCTTCTTCTAAATAAGTAGGTATACTATTATGCTTGAGGATTATGCTAACAACATTTGATATTAAATAACAAATTTTAAATAAATTTATATTCTATTATGTAAGTTTTCATTGTTATTATTAGCAATTAATCTCAATCAGTAAAAATCACAATCGTTCGGTACCGTGATTTATTAGGATAAAAAGTGACGGAAAAAGTTGGTGCCACACTGTCTGCTATGAACCGTCGTTACTACATAGTTTTTGTGAGGGAAAAAAATAGCGAGATCAGCGACATGGGAATTTAACACCGGGGTGCTGGCGCGGTGCGGTGTCGCCCCGCTTTGAAGAGTGTGCGCAAGTTTTATTTTTTCATGGTATCAGAATTATACAACCATTAAAAGGTGTATACTTTTTGCTATATTGCTCTACTTTAGCACTCGATAGTAAAATGTTAAATTGTATTTACTTAATTATATATTATTTATTAAAAAATTAACTAAATATTGAATAGTTATGAAACTATTGCCATTTTTGCATATAAAACGTTGCAAAATGGGGAACGGAATGTTTTAACACTAGATTCCCTCTGCCTATGAGCAATTGCCTATGATATTATCGTGGCTCTGTTGGTTCTCTCACTCTTACCCTCAAATTATAGTGTTTTAGGTTTTCTGCACCTAACCCGCTAAATGTAGACGATGGACTATGCATACCATATGACAATTTTTTATTAGAAGTAATAAACCACACCATAACTAACAAAAAATGATCAAAGATGCGCGTGTCGTATTAGTAGAATTACACGCTCAAGATGTTACTTAAACAAAAAATATTCTATATCAATGTCAATATTTTCAAAATTTCCCTTACGCGTAGGGCGTGACTGCTTTCTGTACGACAGATGTCGCGTCGCCCGCTATCCTAAAAAACTTCGAAGAAGGCGTGGTTGTAATAAATTTTGTCAAAATACGTTTGACGGCCGCTTCCCATTGCCCTATTAGAATAACAGAACAAATCGGTTTAATTTGTTAACAGCCGTTTCGAATGAGTGTCACATGGCTCAGAGGTAGGTCTATAAATTGTTTAGCGCTCCTTTACTAATTGCCGATGACAAACTTTAATAGTTTAAACACATGTTTATGGGGGTTATTGCTTTAATAATATAGGTTATTGGAACTAATGAATCTTATTAATTATTAGATAAAGATATATATAACATTTAGTTATTAAATTTTGAAATATAAGTAATATCGTAAACATAGCCTAAAGTTATCTCACATTACGGAAACGCAGTTAACAAATCAAAAGTCAATGAGAATTGGGATTCGACAGCTATTGACAAATAATAAGTCAACAGTATAAACAATATTTGCGGTAGAATGATTGATAGTATTCGACAGATGTAGAGCTAACCCTTGCACTGATGCCCATCTGTCGTGTGGTCAGAGATCTTCACCTAATAGTTTTCGTTCCAAATAAAATCAGGCTATTAGTTTCTTCATTGACTTACAAAAATAGTTACTAATAGGTTCTTATAAATAATAAATATAAGAGCTCAATTACAGCTTTAAGCATATTTTTTTGAACGAATGTGTAATGTATTAAAATTGAACTTATCATAAATATTTGAACCCTATTTTAGTGACATAAAAATTTTACATTTTCCCATTTTATTGGCCCCTGTCGGTAATACATTTCAAAAACAATGTCCATATCTTTTGTATAATATTACTTTCCTCGTACCCATTTTATTCGTTGCTATAAAAGGGCACAATAACGGTTGTTAAAGAGTAGCTGCGTATTGCACACATAGGATAATAAATCTTTTTATTTTATGACAAATTGTTGTCTGAACATTGCTCAGTCACCCTCGCCACAACAAAAGATCTAGAACAAATAAGGATATAATGGGCTATGATGGCCAAATACTACACAATGTGGAACATACGTAAACATAAACACAATTGAAGGTACCCTATTTTGTTACTTATTTAAAAGAAATTACAAATTATAGAAATTTGGCCATTGTTGCCTTATAATTTATCACTAAAAGACTTCATTATTTATTTTATTAAAAGAGATATTTTCTTATAAGCTTAAGAATATATTAAAATAGGACACTAAAACCATTTTGTTGAAAATAATAGTTAATCTTATAAAATGGAACTCTAATACATAAAAATGAAAATCTAATAACACTTACTGACTAAAATTGTGTGTTCGTGGAAATGATTAAATTATTTAATTTTATATAAAATATAAAGGAGCAAAAAAACAGTTAAACCGCATCGCTTAGAAATTGAGCGGAAAGTAGAAAATAAAGTCTTAACTGTACAATCTTTGAGCCTAGCCTACTAAATATATATAAAGGAAATACGTTTGGGTAAATGATTAGTCAATTCGTAAACGATTAGTTTAATAAAATATACTATGATAGAAGCAAAGTTTAAACATAGACATGGGCTTTCAGTATAAGAGGGCTGTAATGACTCTAATATGTAAAACTGACGAGGCGTTTGTATAAAACACGGTGACATGTCATGTGATATATGACAGTGTACAACAATAGCGGATGACGCCGCTTTGTGAGACGTGGTCTCTACGACCCGCCTCATAATTATAGTGTTATGACTTTACAATATTTTTTTTTATTTTTCTTCAGCTATACGCTCATGTAGCAGATTAGGCAGAGAAAGCCTAGTCTTAATACACTCCACTCCCCACTTTCTGCCGAATTCTGGAGGCAATGCGTGTTGAGTGGCGGAATTCAACGCCGCGGTCGCCTCGACACCAGAACAAAGCTCGAGTGGGAATCGAACCCACAACTTGTCGCGTTTACATTCACACGCTTGTGTCCCATAAGCAAGGTTCGATATATGTACATATTTTTTCTTGTATATAAAGGTAAATCACGATATTCTAGATGTGCATAACTGAAAATACAGTAATTATAACTGAATATACAATAATAAAATATATTATTATTAAAAAAATATATTATATATTTTTTATGTTTCTTTTCTCTACAAAAAAAAAACATTGCGTCATAGGTGATATTTTTAAATTTTAATTAAAATCAAAACATCTATATAATTATTATTTTATTTTTATTTTTCAAGTCAATACATTACAATTCAATATAATAGAAGACAGTAACCAGACAAAAGGTGAAATAAATATATGGTAAATGTGTTTTCTCCCTCCGAATCAGCTAGCATAATTTTGTAATCACCATAAAATCTGTATCACCCACTAATATATTTATGATATTACAGCGTACACTAATATTTATGCAAATTGAAAATATACAGAACGGCGACATTTACGACACCCCAATCCGCGGTTACGAACGAAACGACATATGTCAGATTCAAATGCTTGCACTTTCATCTGTTAGACGGATATAAATCAATTTAACGTTTAGGGAAAAAAATTAAGACTAAAAAAAAAAACATTTCTTCCTTATGACAATAATTAATTAATTACAAACAAGCTATCGTTCGGTGAAGCTTTTATACGCCAATCATATAAATCCATTATTTAAAACAACAAAGTCAAAGTCAATAGTAGAAGTCAAAATCAAGACATAAAAATAGTCACATCATCTTATTGTTTATGATATACGTATAATGGTATTATTGCCAAAATCCAACGTATCACTGCGCCCCATTCCGTCTGTCATCAAAAGGGAAACCATAGAAAAAGTAATTTGTGTCCATATGGGACCAGTGATTACCTCCGGAATACTCTCACCCTAGTCTTTTGGCTGCCTATTTCATGTCCCCTTTATGTCTAAAATTCTCCTAAATATTTTTCTTTGTTATTTGCGGTAAAATATAATTCAAATCATTTAATGAACTTCGTTTAATAAAGCAGTTGTTTTTATGTTTAATATATTTTTTAAATTTAATTTAATTTAATATATTTTTTAATTTGTTATATGGATTGGAAATCTATTAACAATTTATTATTATATACAATTTGTTGTGTCGGGCAATTACCCAGTTACCATGTTATGATTGTTTAATGAAATTCTCTTCCAAATTATACAAAATCTTGTTATTGTGATGTATAAGCTATTACTCTAAAGTTTTATCAATATTCGTTCAGTAGTTTTGTCGCGAAAGTAGAACAAACATCCATCCACACAAACAATTTATAATATTAGTAAAATAGTAGGATTACTGTAATTTTAACTAATAACTTTCACCATACAAAACGTAACGTCTAAAAATTGAGCGAGAAAGGAGTAACACTCTATTTATTCTCTCTGCCTACCCTGCTATAAGTAAGAGATGTGTTTAGCTAAATATTTTCACAGTACAAAATAAATGATAAATTTATTAAATATGGACTATGAAATACGTAATCCTTTAGTATGGTATTAGTAAACCAATTTTCTTAATTAATTTTCAACGTTAGACAAATTTTATAAAATTAAATTAATTAAAACTTGTTGCTGTAGCCTTACTAAATTATTTAAAATGTGTTAGAATATTGTAATACCTATACAGTTATTAAATAAAACATTTATTCTGAACAAGAGTTTGTTTTGAGGCCGGAGGCACAAGCTTGTGACTGTAACGCGATGGATGTGGGTTCGATCCCACTCAGAGGAATGAACTATTATTTATTATTTTCTTCGTTCCGGTACCATGGCGCGGCGCTGAGTTCCACCTCTCAACAGACAATTCCTCGAGAATTCGGCGGAAAGTGGGGAGCGGAGTGTCTTAATAGTATGTTCCCTTTGCCTACCGTAGCAGGGATACAGCGTGAAGCTAAAAAAATAAAAGAAAAAAAAAAATAAGAACTTGCTTCATTTTCTTCTATTATTTGTGCCGTAATTTATAAGTACAAGTTATAAGTACAAGTTATTTTGTGGGGCGTTTTTACAAGTCTCAGGTGGTCGGTAATTTGCTTGCGGCGGCGGAAGGGTTACCCTTGATTTATCAGCGTAATGTGCGCTCTGGGACAAACTATTTCCCCTTACTGAATAGCGCATTACATAAAACAAACTCATGAACACTAATTTGTATAAAGTTTACTTGTATTTTTTATGAGGAGAGAGTTTAGTAATTCAATAAACTAAGATTACTTAATTTGTTGAGAATTTTAACATTCTTGTACATCTAGGTATTANCGTATAATGGTATTATTGCCAAAATCCAACGTATCACTGCGCCCCATTCCGTCTGTCATCAAAAGGGAAACCATAGAAAAAGTAATTTGTGTCCATATGGGACCAGTGATTACCTCCGGAATACTCTCACCCTAGTCTTTTGGCTGCCTATTTCATGTCCCCTTTATGTCTAAAATTCTCCTAAATATTTTTCTTTGTTATTTGCGGTAAAATATAATTCAAATCATTTAATGAACTTCATTTAATAAAGCAGTCGTTTTTATGGTTTATATATTTTTTAATTTATTATATTGTGTTACTCTAAAGTTTCAATATTCGTTCAGTAGTTTTGTCGTGAAAGTAGAACAAACTTTCACATTTATAATATTAGTAGAATAGTAGGATTATTGTAATTTACGTAGTACGACGATAACTTTCAATATTCAAAACGTAACCTCTAAAAATTGAGCGAGAACGTAGTGTTTTAACACTCTATTTATTCTCTTTGCCTAACCTGTAATAAGTAGGAGATATGTTTAGCTAAATATTTTCACAGTACAAAATAAATGATAAATTTATTAAATATGGACTATGAAATACGTAATCCTTTAGTATGGTATTAGTAAACCAATTTTCTTAATTAATTTTCAACGTTAGACAAATTTTATAAAATTAAATTAATTAAAACTTGTTGCTGTAGCCTTACTAAATTATTTAAAATGTGTTAGTATATTATATACAGTTATTAAATAAAACATTTATTCTGAAAACGAGCATGTTTTGAGGCCGTCGTGGTGCAGAAGTACAAACGTGTGACTGTAGCGCGATGGTTTTGGGTTCAATTCCCACTCAGAGGAATGAATTATTATTTATTAATATTTTAATTTCTTCGTTCCGGTACCAAGCCAAAACCACGGCGCGGCGCTGAGTTCCGCCTCTCAACACACAATGCTTCGAGAATTTTGTTCCCCTTTGCCTACCGTGCTATATGCGGGATACAGCGTGAAGCTAAAAAAAATAAGAACTTGCTTCATTTTCTTTTATTATTTGTGCCGTAATTTACAAGTACAAGTTATTTTGTGGGGCATTTTTACAAGTCTCAGGTGGTCGGTAATTTGCTTGCGGCGGCGGAAGGGTTACCCTTGATTTATCAGCGTAATGTGCGCTCTGGGACAAACTATTTCCCCTTACTGAATAACGCATTACATAAAACAAACTCATGAACACTAATTTGTATAAAGTTTATTTGTATTATTATATGCGGAGAGAGTTTAATAATTCAATAAACTAAGATTACTTAATTTGTTGAGAATTTTAACATTTTTGTACATCTTTCCTTTACTTGTAATAAATGACCTTGAACAGCTACTGCCGCAGTATTAACTAGATATTATTCCTAACTTACCAATTGTATATGTCAAGTCTCTCCAAAATAACGAAACATGAAAAATTTCCAGACGCCCACATCAGACTGATAAATGGCTTCCGAAAATCCAAAAGGAAGTTACAGCTTACTTGGGATTTGGTCTAGAACCTCTCACGTCCCATAACTGGTGCACTCCGCTTTATTACAATTACTCTAAGCCTCAAAGTCCCACACTCGTTGCCGATTGGTGCGACTTCATCACTTTGAACCTACTAGCGGGAGCAGTAAGACGGTTATTGCTTGGGTGAAATAGAAACCGAGTTTGATGCGAACTCTCAAAGTATCTCCAGCAATTGTGGCACTTATGTTAAACATGTTAAGATTCAAGTTGCAAATGCAAAAGTTTGCAGCGCCTAAGTAATGCGAGGTTCGTGCCTCCCGAACGGTCCACTCTTTACATTTATGTGTACGATATGTTGGCGGCTATTTGGAATACTAATTGAGCATGTCTGAAGACTTTCAAACAACGTCTTGTTACTTTTTCAAGAAAGTTATTTACTCAAGTATATAAAGATAAATATGTCTTTATAAAACATATACAGAGTGTTCCTCGATCGACGAACCTCAGTACCTATCCGTTTTAACTTTCACCTACATGTATGTTCAGTGACTTTCAGTGGTTTAGCAGGTATTTAGTTTATAGCCTCTAAAAGTTCATATTAAACACCATCTAAGTGTATTGTATAATTCTATCTATGCTAGAATATCTTTACAATATCAAAATATTTGTTATCTCCAAATATTGTTTGAATGTATTTGACTGCTGAAAAATACAAAAACGTGTCTGATGAACCACTGAAAATCGCTGAACATACATGGGGGTGAAATGGATAGTCACTGAGGTCCCCTACTCTTAGACCAGCGTTGATCCATTGATTGAGGTACACTCTGTATATACAACTGTCTAAATGTTGCTATACTCCAAATCCCTCAATGCAGGTAAAATAAAAAAATAGAACCTTCCTTTATGATGAATTTGGGCCAAATTAATAGAGATCCTTTAGTTTGAATGTAGAGTCATGAAACCGTAAAATGATGATGAATTACACCTCGTAAAGTTCGTCAGAGCGAAAGAGGCGTATGGGGCAACGCACGGGGAAAGAGGCGAACGGAGGAGAATTAGCGGATGCTCCCGCGAATTTGTGTTCATTTTCAATGAAGGCTCTTTCCGGTAGGTAAAATAGGAATAAAATGGATCGACCCTAATCCGCCGGCCATTTATAACTCACACGCCATTAATTCTGGCGATAATTCGCGCCGCTACATCATTGGTCGGGCAGATATCGCGCAGGTACCCTAGAGACGTGCCTACTGCCTGCCGCACACTAATCAGTAGCATTCGATATCTTTATCGTGTACAAGTGTTATTACTTGGTTACACGATTTTTATGATTCGGATATAGACTGTCTTATTATAATTTTGTATGAGCATATGTATGACAAATGTTTTTATAGCCGTGATTTACATAGATTTATTTAAATCAAACTTAAATGTGCTCGATTATAAAACTAATTTATATAAATTAAATTACAGTAGTTAGCGGCGCAAACTTATGGTATTAACCCATACCTATATACTAGAGATACACATTAAGAGATTATCGTCCCGTAAAGAATTTTTATTGATTCTTTTTGAAATATATATTTATTCACATAAAGAATAAATAAGTTTCGAAGTTGATAATATATTATACAGGATCGTAATTCAAAGCAAATGATATGTACTCTAAGAATGGTTCTGAATTGAATGAATTGAACTGAATCAGAAAAATTTGAAATATAATTTACCGTAATCGTAAAGAATGGTAATACCTAATTAAAAACGTCTTAGTTTTTTAATACAGACTTAGAAAATAATAAACAACTAGTAATAGTTTAACTTTTAATTTCAATAAGATTCCCAAAATCCACCATAAAGTGTATAATGTTTACGTACCAACAAGTTTATTATATATTTATTAACTATTACACTGTTGTTAATATTAAGTATATAAAGAGCTTCACACAGTGAAAACTAATCAAATTGTTTCTTTATACTCGTAGTGTAATTAAACGTAAATAATAGTGAATCTTTCACGTGTAAGGATCTCCAAAGTAAATGATAGGGACGTTTGTTTTGAACAAACAAGTGTCGGAAGTGGCTGCCCTTCCGCATCAGGATTATGGCATTAAGCAGACACCGGCTCGGTGGTCCAATGGACTGAGATTAACAGCTATTTGTTTCAATCTCATTTAGATAAGTAGGCCTGTTTGATTTGATTGTAATGGGATTTTGAGGCAGGTTGATTTAAGTGCAGTAGAGTACTTAGAACACCCAGTGTGTCATACGAGTATATTGGTAGTGGGATATGGTGAGCAATTCATGTTTTACTAACGTTAAATCATTTAGAATTTAGAATTTTTTTTTTTAGATTTTTGAAGTATAATAAAGTACACATATTTATAAACTATATTTTCACTTTTGTCTTTTTCTTTTTGATAAATGTAATTTGCCAAAACAATACAAAATTAAAAAACCCGGTCTAGCAAGTCTTCAGCACCAATTTCAGTAGTGTAGGTCAACAGGAATTACAATTTATAAAAGTTAGGTTGTTAGGGTTGTTAGGCTTAAGTTTGCTCCCATATGAACTCATTTGTATGAAATTAAGGTTGCGATTACGCGCGGAATGTCGTAGGAAATGCAGCAAATTTAGCTTATAATTATTTATAGTGAGATGGCGATTAATGGAAGTGCTAATTAAAAAACAGATTGATATTTCATTTTTAAGTACATAAAATTAATCGAAAATCGTCAATAAAAAAATACAATCTTAGTAGAAAAATAGTTACATAGTAGAATTATTATTACCGACATATAATTATTTATACCACCTAAGCGCGCTCATTTGTTACACCGTCATTCTGTCAACATTAGTTCAGAATTATAATATTATAAATGAGATATCTCACTGCTCTAAGCAATACTTGATAGTTCTTGTTTACGTGAGCCCAGCAGTCGCTATAATTTATTGGCTATTGTTAATCAGTTGACTGAATAATTTTGAACAAAATTGATCTTTATCATATTAATAATAATAATTAAGAACTACTGTTGCAAGAGTATCTGATTATAAATAGCGATGGTTTGTTATGTTGTCAATGTGAGAATAACAGAACAATATAAATAATATAGATCTAGATGTGTTAAAAAATCAGGAATATATAAAAACCAGTTAAGTGAGTGTCAGGCTTGTCCACCGAGACTTCCGTTCCGTACAATTTTAGGATTGTAGGTCAACGGGAAATACAACTAATGAAAGTGGACAAATATAAGTTTGCGGAAATATGCACTCATTGTGCACAATCATAAAGTTAAGTTTGTAATTATTTTTCTTTTCTATGAAATACCATTAAGTTTTCAATTTCGTGTTTTTTATTTGTATTGAAAGTGCTCACCATATATGAAACTCTAAGTCCACGAGAAGTACCCTATAGATATTTATTACGCGGCGAATTTTCTATAAATATAGAAAAATGTATGCATAAATGCTCGTATCTTTTGATTGCGTTGACTTAGAAACTTAATATTTTCTGTCACATAGGTCCGTATATTAAAACTAATTCGAGCTTGATACTTCCACGCGATCTTGAGATAAACGGTCCTAACAGAAAAATGACAAAGTAATGTTCAAGGGTTCCGTTTTAACTCTTTGAGGTACGAAACCTTAAAAATGGAAATAAGGATAAATAATTACATTACATATACATATAATCATTGTAAATTTCATAAGGTACAACCCATATCTCTAAAAAGGACGTAACATAAAGAACAGAGTTGTGAACCATAACTAAATTCTCTCTGCAGAAATTGTTTGCGAATTATTATTATAACTTTTCGCTCAAATTTCGTTTTAAATTTATTTTACATTTTAAAATAATGTTGAAAAAGTTAACTTACTTGGAATTTTTCGGTTAAATTCCTGGTTTTACGTTCAGCAGTCAGGGCCAAGATCATAAATTAAAAGTACTTATCTGTGTTTGCTGCGAGGCTATCTGCCGTTAGTAAATACAACATTTCTGTTTATGCTTTTTACACTTTTAGCTTGACGATTTATAGTAACGTTGAATAGAAGAGGAAGGTGTTACAAAATAATATGTTAAGTAAAATCTAAATTCATTTAAAAAAATAGATTAGTAGATAAGTATCTACTTATAAACATCTTAAAATCAAAAAGGTTAATAGTTTCAAGCATCTGCACTACTGGGCAGGCAGAAAAAATCCTAGTGATTAATTCAGATTTCTTTCTGTCTGATTTTAAGACAGTGCTCATTTTTTTCATCAGCCTATCACCGTCCACTGCTGAACGTAGGCCTCCCTCATCAAGCGCCGAGTGCTAATATGCTTTACCATAAATAAAAAAAATCATAATTACCTGCCTAGCTTACCTACCTATAACAATATTATATATATTTAAAAAACAATCTTTTTTTGCTACTACCACATGAAATATTCAGAAAAAAAATATAACTTTTTTATTTAATAGATAATTCTAATTATCGAATTTTGATTAAAGAGGCAAAATCTTTATGCCTCTTGTCGTCTTTTAATGATAAATTCTTTCTATAAGCATTACTGCATTATTTTAAATTTTAATTTATTTAATTTAAATTTAAAAATTAATTTAGCAATTCGTTGTAATCGAGATTTTTTAATCTTGTCGTATATTTCGGCGAGTTTAAATGGGAACCTCGAGAAATTTCAAATCTGATTGACATTTTCCACTTAAAGTAGGTAATATATCTAATCTATATTTTTTTTATTTCGACTCAACCTTAACCTCGCTTGGTCCTTTATTTAATATCAGTCAAAAAGTGGGGGCAAATTTCCTTATTGTTTTCCTTTAATACTTTAATTAGGCTGATAAAAAATGAACTAATCAGCGGCATAAATACTCTTTGTCAATTTAAGTAATTATTTAATCGTGACAGATTATTTCTATTAATGAACTACAGAGTAAATTTTAATCAAAATATACTATAGAGTTTTTATCTTTAATTCCCATTTTCCCAGATATCTCCTGATGAACCAGTTATAATTCTTTAACTCCTTCTACTAACGAATGTCAGCAGTCGGTTGTAACTGAGGCATTTTACAACCCCAATAAAACAATGAAGGCCCTTATCAGCCGTTATCAAACCAGCAAACATAAAATTTATTTGAACGAGTCGTCTGTACGTTTGTGCGATCCGACGTTTGTTCTAGTTGTGATGTGATAACATGTAGGGCAATTAACACTATCCGTTATTATTTGGCTTTTATAATTGCACATACCCATATTATATTATAATAGGAAAAAATATTTTTCATCTCGCCTATTGGCGAAAGTTAATAATCATTTCTAAGATCAATATATACCAAGCAACATTTCTTGAATTTTAAAATCTTCTAACATTAAATCACTTCCAATTTAGCGTAACACTATAAAAAAACACTAAAACACTAAAAACGTGTCTACAGTGTGAAGAAACAATTGTTTTGAATTTTGCGGTTTTGGCAAATGCGCGTCCAACATCTGTCCAATTAATTTTAAATTAGTAGAGGCTTCAAAAATTCTGTTTAAAAAAATTGACTTCGTAAAGTCTCAGTTGTCAGTTTACATAGCGTTTTGTATTTTAATTATGAGCACTTTTCAATGTTGTCGATCGCCAGTTCGTGACTTTTCCCAAAACAATGGAATTATACTGTCACTATAAAGATGTTTGCTGCAAGATTAACATTTGAAAGATACAATTGATGAAATCGACTGAAATTGGGGAATTGTGGCATTGTACTTATTGTGTCATTTAAGTCGAAAATAACATGAAAATATTGAAAATAATGTTGCTTGCTTTTACTTCATAGGCCACATATTTATAGAATAGCTACCCAACACCGCGATTTGGCTTAGAAAATTTTTATATATAGATAAGTGTAAAAAAACATGTTTTCTGGTGAATTTTTTTGGGAATAAGAACTTACTTATGCACGTTTAATTATTTATATTAAGCAAACCTTAACGACTTTTTGTTATTTATTTTTTTATTTTTAGGTATATTTCCTGCAACACTTTCTGTTATAATTATTAGTCTTACAACTACTTTGTAATAATTATGAATTTCAAACTAATTTATTTAATTAAGCTTTATAAGTGTATTTATTTATGAAATTTTGTTATAGTATGGGCTGAAACAGGCGAGTTCAGAGATAGTGGGCATTCCTCGCTAGCGTCAGGCGGCTCTGGGGTAGAGCAATCACTGTATGCACCGCCGAGACCTCGCCGCGACCGTAAGCTCACAGATGACAGTAAGTTAATTTATATATACTTATGTTGTAATAGTCTTTATTATGTTCTTATTATTATAAGTATTTTATAATGTTCAAAAGTATACTAAATTACAATACAACTATATATCAACATATTTTTATATATTTTTAGCAACACGTTGTATCCCGTACATAGTAGGTAGATGGAACTTGGAAACCTAGTGTTAGGACATTCCGTTCCCATTGAACCACTTCCGTTCTACGTTTCTCTTTGATTTTTGGAGGCATTGCGTGTTGAATGGGGGAACTGAACGCTCATTCCTTCATTCCTCATTCCCTCATGGCTCATTAAAAAAGCTAGGGAAAATCTTAAAAATTTCATTTCCGCGAGTAGGAATTGCAAACACAACCTGCTGCGTTTACTATCGCACGCTTGTCTGCGTCACAGTCTCATACATCACTACATTGAAAATTAAAGTTATAGAATATTTATATCTTGAAAATAATATTTAATTTAGAAGTAGACTTGTATAAAAAAACCTCTTAACTGCCATAATAAATCACATACATAAGTAGCTACATTAATTCAACGCACATTACAATAGAAGGATATAACTCAACGCTATTCTTAGATAAGGGACCTCTCAACACAACTATTCAAGTAAGCATCATCAAGCAACACTTATTACATAACTTGAAAGGAACATTAAAGGAAATGTCTTATCAGAATCGAGTGTCGGGCGTGAAGTGGCAGCGTGTATCGATATCGAAACACATGTACTGCTATTTACCTTAGCGTGTCGTCGGCAACGCAAAGGTTGTTTTTGAATGATGGATCGGTCGGCGGTCGGCGGGCGTACAAAGCGTACGTGATAGCACTATCTGGCCGTATCGTATCGATATCGATATCGTAATCGCGCGAGAGAATGCCATCGGTAGCGTCCTGTCCAAACCGAAGTATTAATCCCTGTGTTTATTACACACAAACTGCTTTGCGACCAGATTGATTGTTTTAATATAGCTAAAGTTAACGTTATTAAAATAAAGACGATAACAGATACCGTCTATATGTTTCCAACGTACTCGGATAGAGGTTCCACGTAATTACAATAACTGACATGTATCACTCAATAACAACACTACACACTAGATACCTTCCCATCAGGGCTTCCGCCTACAAGCAACCGTTCCCGTTTGACACAATTCCACTGCTTTTAGTTGTATTTTTCACTAGTATTTTAGAGATAAAAAGAGAAAAAAAATATGTAAATATAATAAATAAAACACATCGGTTGTCCGCAACGTGAAAAGTATAGAAATCTGTATTTTTAAATATTTCGTTGAAAGTTCAAAAAATTGGTTTTGAAAAATTTTATGTCTCTTAGTGAATCATTTACAATGGTTATTTCCTTAGCATACTCTTTATATCACAAACATTTGCTAATGTACTCGTATCAATGTAGGATCGTGTTTCAAACCTGGCAATAAACAAGATAAGTTCGATGCATCATGACTCGTGGTTTGAGTCAATTAGCAAATTAAGGTGTTTATTTATATTTATGTTTCACAAATTGGTGAATATCTATTTAGATTTTTGTTGTAAAGGTATTTTTTAAAACCTTATTTGGTAAGGCTTTACAAAATTACTGCTACTTCACTATACTAAAAAAAAATAATGTCTGAACATGAAGTAAAATATATTCTTTAATATTCAAGTAGCTAAATTAATTTATTTTAATAAATAATAATTCATGGGGGATCCCATCGAATGGGGATCGAACCCAAAACCGTCTCGCTACAGTCACACCCTTGTGTACCTGCGCCACGACGGCCCCAAATAGTAGGTAAATGATATTAAATATATATAAATGAATAGTTAATTGGTAGTCTTCAATCAAGATAGCAGGCTGCAATAACGTCGCTTAAGTTAATCCGATTATAATATGAAATTACGAATGAAAATAATTCGTATCTATATAAATAAGTCTTTATCACGATACCTAATTTGTCATTAGATTTTGTACGCCAATATGCACTTGCACACTAAAATAGTGTAATGTAATTGCTTGCTATTATTATTTTTTTTCGTTTATTCCACAGTAATTTAATTATTATTCTTTATTATATGCATATAGGTAGGTACTAGTAGGTACTATAACTGATTAGTAAAGCTGGGATTATGTACTTGAAAATCTTGAAACGTTAAATAGCAAAGAATCCATAAAATAAAATATTTTTAAATATTAAATTAATTACTTTATTATAAAAAAATATTTGTAAGTTACTTGTTTACTAATATTAAATCGTATTTATCCAATATGTATTTTGCAGCGATAGCGGCGATTTCTTAGTAAGTATATAATATGATTATTAGTTCACGTATTATTACACGGCGTTGAGTTTCGCACTTCGCACTCAACACTCATTATTTTTTAATTTATTTTGTTCTCGTTATATTTACTCTAATCTTGCGCGACGTTGACGTCCATCATTTAAATGGGGAGTGGAGTGCCTTAACACTGGGCTCCCTCTGCTTTGGTAAGCAGTTAAACATTTTTTTAATTGCCTTGGAAAACTGATGGAAATAGACTATATTCGGTACGATAGACTATATTGAACGGAATTATGAAAAATAGACAATTTTTGGCACGTGGTGCAAATTTAATTGATTTTACAAAGAAATTCAATTATCCACAAAAAAACATTGATTTGCACTTTTTTATTTTATTTTACCTGTCTGTCTGTCCGGAAGAACTAAGCTGATTTTAATGGGACTTTTTGGGATTGGATTTTTATGGGGCTTTGAGGGGTTATAAATTGTGGAGGAATATTTTATTTTTTATCACTGAATTCCTGCGGGATCGGGATTTATATGGGGAAAACCACGATAATCGCGCGCGTGTACCTAGCGCCCAGATAGATTATCAAATGTTTTTCTATTAAGCACGACAATTTCTGCAAGCAAAACCAAATAACCTCCAGAAAAGTTTAGATTTGTAATCTAAACTTCTTTTAATTTGTGTATAACAATGTTTACTAAATGAACTTTTAATAATATTAAGTAAATTATCGTATACCCACATCACCCGGGCGAAGCCGCGGGCTGGCCACTAATGTAATATAAAATAAACATAACAGACATATCTTTATTATCCTTAACATTTGACATTTTTTTATAATAGAGAATGTCAATAACAGAAAACACTTGAAAATTGTGGTTTTAACTTATCTTTTACGGTAATTTTCAACCTTGAATTATTTCAACAAAAAGTCGTGATATAAGTTTAAAAATAAATATACGTATGTACACTTGTATGTACAAGATATATACACATATTTTCGCTATCTTCAAGTCTGTAATGTAATTTCTGAGAGAGATATATAAATAGGTAGGTACTATAAGTAATTGAAAATCAAAATTTTACAAAAAAAGACAAAGCTAACAAATAAAAAGTAATAGTTTTATATGAACTAGGAATGAACTATTAATAAATTACATCTAAAATAACAGAGATATCAATGATAATTTTTAGTGAGGAAAAGTGTTATTTATGGGATATTTATAAATATTTAACAATAAGCATTAAATTTTTTACTTACCTTTACCTACATCCTTCGTAATGTAACATTAACCCAGTCCGAGGCTAAGCCAGAGAGTAATTATAGCATGCAAGCGGTTCATTGACACAGGGATTTCGACTGAACCAATATTCGTTGATTGCGATCACGTTATCAGTAACGTATTGATGTAATAACGCATATCACTTGTCCCCTCGCACTCGGCACAGTTACAATGTTTACCTGACATTTGGTTCAACATAATTACCCTTAAAATATGTTCAGCAATTTGTCAAATTAATTTATCAACTGATATCTATATTGATTTTCATGATATTTAGAATAGGTATCTATAGAATTTTATTGTTTGTTTTTAATTGTTTTTACTTTTTTTATAATTTACATTATTTTTCAAGTCGAGAAATAAACTTATGCCTAACTTACTATAAACAATAATATTCATTAAATTACTAGTTCTTTTTTATCTGTCATTATATAAACTAGACAAAATAGAAAAATTTATCGTCTGTATCATAAATTATCTTACACTGTGACGTCGATCATTGAGAACAACGAATTTACAGCTGCGTTGTAAAAGCTGGGTGCGCCCGCGCCTAATCCCGCGCATTAGCAGCGAGCTACCGTCGGTCATGATTCAATATTTTTTATTTGTAAGCTCAAATTATTTTTATCCTGTGGCAACACTTGAGTTTATTACGACCAGCTTTAGCTTTAAGTGACGTATCACAGATTTGTGACATATTATATATTGCGGAATAAATTTGTATTTTAATGGTATACTCATGTAAATTTTATATTTAACACTTTGTGGTTACACATTTAAAGTAAAATTAATGAAGTTGAACATTATTGAAAATTATTATCACAATGTCACATTTATACCGCACCGCAATGTACAGGTTCGAAGCCTGTACGCATCGGAGCCACGAGCGGTTAAGAGATAAATATATAGACAAATATAAATTTAAAATCATCTCTAAGAATATTTAATTCATAATAACATAAGTTAATTTATGATGTTATTCTTCATAGATCGGCCGTTAACATCTGAACCAACAATAAAGACCGAGTCAACAACTCCTGGCGTGGGACCCGACGAAACTTTAGATGACAAAGGAGACAAAAAGAACAAACGTCAACGACGGCAACGGACGCATTTTACAAGTCAACAGCTTCAAGAACTCGAGGCGACTTTTGCAAGAAATCGTTACCCCGACATGTCCACTCGTGAAGAGATCGCAATGTGGACTAACCTTACCGAAGCAAGAGTTAGAGTAAGTAATATACTGATTTTTTTTTATCAGAATTAAATTAGTCTTATTATAGCGTAATGTCAGTCATGTTAAGGTTTGTTTGACATAAATGATAGAGAATTACTAAATGTTGATACTGTTTCACTATATTTGTATTAGTCTAATAAGTGGGCACTTTATTTAACTGCAAATCGTGCTAATAAATGAAACTTTTTGTTGACATCATATACAAATTTAACTTATTATACGTCGTTGAGTTCCGCCTCTCAACACACAATGTCTACAGAATTCGGCGGAAAGTGGGAAACGGAAGCGTCCTAAAGGCAACAGGTTAACATTAGGTTCTCAGATTCCCTCTGCATACCCTGCTATGTGCCCTGTTGTTGATTATTAAAATTTAATACAATTTTAAGAACAATCATAGAATCTACAGTATTTGAGAAACGAAGGTGAAGAACAATATTAACGAGCGCGATGTTTAGACTAATCGTTGCATCCGGCGTGCATTCGATATATTTTTGTAGCCGCCGTCGAACGGAACACCGAATCCCTTAATCCTTGAGGATTTGAAGCGTCTATTTTGGTCTTTTCATAATCCGCGGCTTAAATGTGATCGCATCCACACTGTCAATAGTTTTGGAAGGCCCAGCTAGAGATCCTGCGGTTCTACTCAGCTTGTAATATTTACACAATGTTCAGAATTCGTAGAATATTTTTCGGTTTCTTCGCTATGTGGGCCATTAATGTAGTTCGTGTTAAGCTCTGAGACGTGTTGATTCGACAAATTCTTACAATCGTGTTGCTTCAGTATAAAATAAGTTTACGATGATCTTTCTCTTGGTATCTGAAAGAGAGAATGGATTTATTTCATTGTTAAAGTTTAGTTTGTATATCTAATATTTAATTATAATATTTTTTACCTCTTATCATAATATAATAGTATTACTAGGTAGGTTCTGATATATTAAATATTTTAAAAAGTCGCACACAGCGAAAATAAAATAATTTAAAAACTACCCAAAATATTTAGCATATATAATAATATTAATGTATTTGTACCTATAGTAGACATTTTAATACGTAGGTAAGTATATTACTAGATATATTAGCTTTCTCTTGAATAGCCTTGTTAATTCATAATTAAAACGAAATACTTTACAGATATGTGTAAATCGATATATTCGAGATGAGCTTGGTGTATTTCAAGTGTTAGATATTAATTTCGAGTCGTAACATTCTATACTGAAAGGCAGCGTGTGCTCTTAAAACGTTATATCTTCTTGTTATTAGGGTTGCAATTTTTTACTTCCTAGAAGTATTTGGATTATTTTATATCATTAAATATTTATTTAAGATTGTGTGAAACTTCAAAAACATAACTGAGAAATGCTTCGTTGCTTCATTATTTATATGTAATGTGCAGATAAGAAAAATAAATTAGAAAAACATGAAACTATTTTCTCTTATAGTTGATTAATTATAAAATCAAATATAAGACTTACGGCTTACTAGCATATTCACAACATTGAAGAGTTCTGATATTCGATATGGTGGTAAGCAGCGACAACCCTGACTGTGGGATTAGCGTGCGCTCGTCTGCGCATCTCTTCAATAAATCTGTGCGCGCGCGCAACGATAAATCGCCCGACATTATTTTTGTTGCCCACTCATTAGGGTCATTGCCTGCTTATTGGCTCTTCAAATATGATATGTTAATACAATGTTTTCTTTACCCCACTTGCAAATTGCGAATGTCATCCGCAATCACTTTGTTAGCTGTTATTTTAATTTTGGTATGTTTTTGGAATTATTTAATTTGGGCTGACAAGTTCAATATATTACAATTATATTATTTTTTTTATTTTATTTTTGCATATATCGAAGTATTTTTCAAAAAAAAATATATCAGGATCTTAGATCTTAGATCTTAAGAAATTAGTCTTGTAGTCGGGGTCAGCTAAGAAAAAAATATTAACAGACCTACTAAATACACCGAAGAAAAATAAAAAAAAAAACACCCAAATTAGCAATAATAAATAGTTAGGTTATTAAAATTTATAAACCCAAGATAGCTTTGGGAAAGACGTAAGCAAAAAGTCTTAATAAAATATTTCAGCCTTGAAAAATTAAATTGAAATTGAATTGAAAAATTGAAGTTTTAATTAAATTGAATACTAACTTACTTACTACTTACTTGTCTTTATAACGTTCAACACATAACCTCATTCCTTGTATCAATATTTCAATATAAAAATAAATAGTTTTTGCATGGAGATCGATGGGTTAATACTCTGTCACCGAATACGATACGATACGTAGCGAATGAGACACGTCGGGAGTCGTTTCACGGACGATTGGCTTGACGACGAGCCCCATTTGCGTTTTCTCAGAAGCTGTAGGGCGTGAGCTTTATTGACGATGAAAAATATCTCTTTATTTTCTTTAAGCTCTAATAAAATCTTTATTATAAATAAATATATGTCTGTTATACAATATTATTAATGTAATTGGTTTATTTTAATGTTTAAAAGTAACGACTAAATAGTGATGTCTGCTAGGTATTTTGTAATTTTTGATACATTACAGCTGATATGGTTATTTAATAATAGTTAATAAGTACAAAATAGCTGGCCTATTGTTTAGTTTTAATAGGTTTTTTGTCATTTTCTCTTCACTGCATATTTACATTTTTTATTTACTGTCATCATCATCATCATCATCATCATCATCAACATCATCAGCCTGTCCTCGTCCACTGCTGGACATAGGCCTCTCCAATGGCACGCCACTGAGCTCGATCTTCAGCTCTTCGCATTATTTACTTTAATGCCTGTTAATCTATATACATAAAATCGAAAGGTCACTCACTCATCACGAAATCTCAGAAACTACATGTGCTAGGAATCTCAAATTTTGCATAGGAGTTTACTATATATATATAGGACGTAGGTGCTCGCTAAGACGGGAATTTGCAATATTTTCCTTTTTAAAATCGCCACTGATTTTTATAAGATTTGAAATTTAAACTCTTAAAATTATTTCATTGAACACGAGTTTCATGGTTTATTAGGATTCACCCCTAAAAGTGCAAACAAGCGGGCGAAGCTGCGCGCGTCCGCTAGTACTATATAATATTTATTTTTATTTAATTTCTCAATGACATTATCGAAATGGAAATAACGATATTATAAATCCAAATATTATATCAACTACGAAAGAAGCGTCCAAATGATATATATAACAAATCATAAATCCGTCATAGGCCGCGTATCTACATATTTGAGTAAGACGCGAAAACATTTTAGCGCTCACAAAAAACTACGTAGTTACGCATCCGTCGACAGGGCGGGCGGCACGTAACGTTATTTATTTTACGTGGATCCGTGCCCATGTTTTGCAATGCTTTTAGTGCATGTCGCCTGTCGATGCACAAACAGTTTAGCAAAACGGCTTTTTTCTAGCCCTCTAGCCGTATAGGAATATGCCCATATCGCGCTTAGCAAAGTTTGAACGATTTTTGAAACTATGTTTATTCAGTGAATTGGATTTGTCGTCGTGTTGTTGTTAATTTTGATATACTGGGCACGATTTGCTTCCTAGCTTTTATGGCTGAAATGAAATTGGTTTTTCTAGTTCGGTTTGTTATATTTCGTTTTAATTAATATTGTTCTATAATATAATTATATCTCAAGTATGTGACTGTAAACGCGACTGGATGTGGGTTCGATTCCCCACTCTAGGAAATGAAATATTTGTTTAAAGTTATATTTGCATTTCTTCTTCAATATACAATGCCTCTAGAATTTGGAAAATAGGGAACGGAATGTGTTAACACTTGGTTCCCTCTGCTTACTTTGCTGTGTGCGGAATGCAGCGTGAAACTGATTACAATATACATATGTGTAGATCTTATAAAACAAGAATTGTATTGACTTAAACCTAGAACATAAGTTATTCGGAAAGGTCTAACGTCCAACATTATGTGAAACTATAGTAAATTAATCTTATAATAATAACGTCATGTCTAAATGAGGATCTGGCTTTAGCCTCACCGTGTAGTGATATGAAGGGAAATATCATTTCCTACGCTAGAACAAGCATATTAAGAACTCTGATCGCAAATTTATTTGCTACTGTGTATTACTGTCACTTAGTTGTCATTGTAAATTGGACTTTATGTAAATGGTTTAAGGTGCTCTATTGCAAATCGTAAAGGCGTAGTCGTAGTCGTGAGGTAAGCTCCTAGAATACTAGATATCTGACGGTATCCTTCTTGTTTTGATAGACTGAATGTTGAGTGTTTTGATTGGTTGGATCTCGTTTGGCTCCATGATGGATTTATCGATGAATTTATTTCAATGAACAACGTCAAATTCGATCTTTTATATATATATTTTGTAATCATAGTTAATCTCTATTTATTGACGTTTTGCTGCCTCTATGTTTTCTTTGGTGGAAATATATGAGTTGTTGTGATACGCTGTGGGTAGTGAATAAGACGGAGAAGCGAAAACTGTAGTTGCAAATATGTTGTATCTACTATTCGCAATTTACTATTAAATATTATATTTAATTTAAGGCTGAGAGAACATTTTTGATGTTCTCCCATCTAATCCTGGGGAAATGTTAGAAAAAAGATCTGTTGGAGACCTGTATAGACGCAGTTTATATTCGTAGTTGCAAGACTATAATAATCTAAATTCATAATAATAAAAGATATCAATTGTTTTTATAAAATTAGGAGAGAACTGATATAATTAATCTGCTGCATAGCTAAAATTCCTAAGATTTTTTCTATGTAGGTATGTAATTTTTTTCTTGACTCTATGTCAAAATCAAAATATTCAAAATTAAAAAAGATAATAACAAATATAGATATATTCTTTATTATGAATAACTGAAAATTACTATATTTAAGTATTTTTTTTATAAAATATTAATATATAAAAGATTAGAGCCAAAAGCAGATGATTAATGATTTTTACAGTAAAAGGTGATAATAGTTTGTGTGTTTCGTTTTCCGCTGCCGATCAAGATCCACGGGGTGCATTTAATATTGTTAGGGGCGACACAGTTGTCGCATTCTTTTGNTGCTTCACGCTGTATCCTGCACACACCAGGATAGGCAGAGGGAACCTAGTGTTAAGACACTACGTTCTCTACTTTCTGCCGAATTCTGGAGGCATGTTTATTAGAATCAATATTGCAGTTAAATAGATTTTCTGTTCTTTCCACTTCACGTTGTCTTCCCCATAATAACAGGTTAGACAGGTAACTTACTTTTTGGACAACCGAGAATTCGAGATTTAGAGGCTTTCCCGCCTAGAAATTGCAAAATTTTTGAGACATTTTTTCTGCAATAATTTTCCCATTTATAGGAGAAGTGGATAGATGTTTGGTAAGTACTTATTGAATACGTTATCATGGCGTTTAATAAACCAAATCTCTTTTAGCTATTATCAACTATAAAACCTTCTAATCGGTATTAGATGAACATAATAAAAAACAAAATAAAAATCTATGGTGTTATTTACGTATACATACCTTATATGTATCATTTATGTATACCTTATATGCATAAAAGATATGAAGTAAAATTAAATTTTAAAGCAGTGTTAAAATTTCTACATAATATATGATATTGGCGGACTACGAAGTAACATGAATAAAATATATTCTAACAACCCTAAACTCCGCACGTGTCAAATCCTGGTTCATATCCATTTATTCGAGCCCATGTTTATTTGACTTCCGAATAGTACCCAAAGTAAATCGAATTACGGTATTACAGTCCCTCTTACTTTAGAAATATGTCCCATAATCCTACACTAAGGAGCCAGAGCCAGCCATTCCAATGGACCGTCATTTGATTGATGACACTAATAAAACTGTGATTCTAGTTTAATTTAAATTTAAGGCAATTTAGCAACCCTGCTCCCGCTGACCGTAAAATAGGTTTATTATTCGCATAGTGCGGTCGCACAGTTCATTGTCGCGTTTATTATATGGACAATTCATAATTATTACAGAATGGAATATGCTATTTCTTCAATTTACTAAGCAATTAAGAGTTTAAGAATTAAAGCATTAACAGTAAATATATAATATATTTTTATCTTAATCTAAGTTTAATAAAAATCCTTATTATTTAATTTGGTACAATTATAAATACTTTTTCGTTACTGGTAAATATTAATTGAATTTGGTAATCAAATGTAATATACCATAGTATCTTTGGTATATCTTTAGATATTTTAGAGATAGAAATATAGTATCTTCTTTACTTTACTTGTAACTATAGCAATTTTGTTTTCGGTAAAACATAGTCGCTGTCGGGTTGATGTTGGCCTCGCAACGATGGGCGCATTAATCTTGCCCTACGCGCCCCGCATGATAACTTGATAACACCTTATCTTTAAATGCTTGGTATTTTCTTGCATATTTTTGTCATAATGTTACTAAAAACGTGTAAAAGATTTTGGTGTAGAATCTACTCATGTACCTAAATACAGACTCTTCCTAGGCCTAAACTCTGCTAAATTATAGGTCCTAAAGTATTATGTAGGTTTTGTGTTATATTTCATAAGGTATCTATTGGAATTTATTAAATACTAACAAATTTTACGTAAACAATAGAAATTATAATATATTTTATATAAATAGAAAACTTAGAAAATTTAGAGTATTAGCTAATATGAATTATCTTAGTTTATTAAACGATTAATTCAATTATCACATTTAAAAAGGGCACCGCGAATTCATTACAAGACGCAAACATTAGTATTGATTTAGAAAACATTAAAAATTTCCACCCCTAGCTCCTGACGACGCCGCCTCAACATCCTACAATAATATATTTAAAGGATTAGCCCCGTCGCAATATCGCGACCCTCCGGTCTCCTACGCCCTGCTGCGCTGCCCGCTATTCAAATAATGGAAATTATTTCCACATATGTGCACCTAAATAATATCATTCTACTGTCATTATTAAGCAGTTACATTCGGGTTTTGTGGAGATATTTTCACCCTTTTGTTAATGATTTGATAGGAAATACCAGGAAAATTCGATTATTTTATTTTATAAAAATAAACAAAAAAAATAAGAAAGATGAATAGGATGTTACCTGTGGCAAAAGACATGCGTCCACGTGAATTTGTAAAATTTATGTTTCAAAAAATAAACGCTCTTATATGGGGTGGAAACGACCGTTTATGTTCACTTAACCGAGGAAAGAGGGTATTATTTACCGTTTCGGCTCGGTGGGCACGCCACAGTGAGTGAGACAAATACCGCTGCCGGCACAATATTTATTACAGTCGCTACGTGGATTGCGCAATTTATCGTGGAGGTGTCGTCGGCGATCGATCGCGCGCTGACGGACGCGGCCATACATCAGCGCGCGCGTTATCTGTGCTCACGCGACTTATCGCGCGTCACTCCGCCCCCGACCCGGGGCTGCGCTAAACAACGACATCGATTCAGCGGAGGCTCCAAGTCATACATTTATAGCGGCCGAGCGGGTCCTGGCGAGCCTGCGGAGGCGTCCCGTCCAATCGCGATGCTCGTTTATCTTCATTTCGCGACCGCAATTAGACGGGTCGTTGGCTGCGGTCGGGCGGTCCTCGCCTCCTCCGCCTCTACGTGGCTCGAATACGCCGATGCGCCGCGTCCTTCTGTCAACTTTGTAATGAGTAAAGTTAATGACACCCCACGCAACTCAGCCCGTGATCTGATTCAGAATATCGTTAAAAGTTTTCTCGCAATTTTATTTACTATTAAAGTTTGACACAGTTCAGGGTCCTAATATTGTGAATTTGTTACAGGTGTGGTTCAAAAATCGGAGAGCGAAATGGCGGAAGCGAGAGAGAAATGCAATGAACGCAGCTGCAGCCGCAGCAGTTGACTTCAAAAATGGTTTCAGCACACAGTTCAACGGTTTGATGCAACCTTTCCCTGACACCGATGCGATATACTCATCTTATCCTTATAACAACTGGGCTGCGAAAGTACCTAGCCCGTTAGGCACAAAGAGCTTTCCCTGGCCCGTAAACCCTCTCGGATCAGTGGTGCCGGCGAGTCATCACCAAGGCTCCGTGAACTGCTTTAACACTGCAACGTCAATGGGCGGCGTCGGCGGCGGCGGTATGGGAGGAGTGGGGGGTTCAGGTAGTGTGGGCGGCAGCGTAGCGCCTTGTCCGTATACAGCTCCACCGAACCCTTACAGCATGTATCGCGCCGAGCCCTGTCCGGCGATGTCATCTTCGATCGCTTCATTACGACTGAAGGCTAAGCAGCACTCGTCTAGTTTTAGCAGCGGCTACGGCACGGTGTCGCCGGTGTCGCGGGCGGGCTCGGCGCCGCTGTCGGCGTGTCAGTACGCGGCGGGCGGAGTGGTGGACCGCGTGCTCTGAGACGAGGCCCGCGGCGAGGAGGATCGCTCGCCCGCGCTGCTCGCCGTCGCGCGCGCCTCCTAGCCGCCGCCGCCGACGCGCGCGACCTCTTCCGCGCACGGCCTCTATCGTCACCTCTGGGAGTGGTTTGACTGATCACACTTAATAATTGTTGTCATATACGCGACGCTGTATTCATAAACCTTCTATATAATGTGATTTTATTAAAATATAAATATAACAAACACATTTCAGCTTTTTATATCGAATTTTGTAACATAAACAGCTAAAAACTGATATATTATAATGTTTTATAAATTCCATTATTCCATATTTATAATTAAGAGAGGCGTTTATGAATACGGATGTTCTTCGTTTGTAATCCCACGAGGATGGATATATGAAACTATGAAACTTCAGGCAATAAAGTTAACGATTTATGTAAATATGTAGCTATGTATGTACGTATACCAAAGCGATGTGTGCAATTTTTACAAGCTTAATGTATTGTAGATTATTAATTATAGAGTACTTTTGATTGTGTACCTTAAATCTTTGTAAATATAAATTAGGTTATTTATTTCTACTTTCAACTAATTATACTTTAAAGCATTTAACTTTAGACTATGATAAGATTTTATTATTTAAAAGTCGATTTAATAAAGATATTTTTTCTTGGTCATCATAAACATGAAGTATCCATATTTTTTCAAATTACACACCTTGTTATTTTATGCATTTAAAATAGTGTGTAAAGTGCAACCTCGTAAATCATTTAATATTTAAGAAAATATTGAGATATTTTGAAAACTAAGAAATTGCCTAAAATAGCACAAAGTAAAATATTTGAAGATATATTGTAAATGATTAATTAGAGATTATTAAAATAACAACTTGTAAATACTTGCTATACCTACGTAACTACCAATGTTTTAGTACAATGTAATTGTTTTACATTTTAAAAGCACGAACGAATTGAGAGCGTAAATATCACCTTCCACTGCCATATCAAATAATTTTGAAAAGTATTAAAAATATGCTATATTGATTTTCTTATATTTTTAAAATCAAATGTTTCTAAGAAATCAATTAAATTCATTTGTGTCGACGTTTGCTATGTTACTTTCGTGTGAAAAACTTAAGTACTTTAAAGTACCTAAATAAAATATTTAATTTGTAATTAATAACAATGATAATATTTTTTATGTCAGAATATTCAGATGGAAACAATGGAAGGTGTACGCAGAAATTTCTAAAAAAAGCAATCGTTTCAATGAGATTAATGTAACCGAGATCTCATTACTAATACAAGTACTTAATATTTATTATCTTCCAATTATATTGTAAATAATTATTATATAGTGGTTGAATGATCGTTAGGAAGAAAATATTGACTGATGGCGTCGTAAGGCAATATGCAGTGTAACGTTACTTCGTCTCCTTGTTAATATTACCCATGTTAATTAAGTTCTTTGTTTTTTTAATGAATAATATTTTATGTTATTACATTTTTAACTGCTGCTAGTAGATGGCCAGTCTTAAAGAAACACGTTAGATCTACTTCCGTGTGCCTAATGTAATATTGTGAACCGAGAAAAATAATGTAAATAAATAATTCGACGTGAAATAATGAACAAATTGAGGTTTTCATTTCATACATATCAAACAAAACACACAAGATCAATTGTTTCTTGATTAATTTGTAAATGTATCAAAGGGATAAGTGATTGTTTTATAATTTAAAAACCTCTAGTCATAATAAAAAAAATATCACTGATTATTAGGTCGTTTTATTTGTATCCTTAAATATACCTAACCATTTTAAAAATTGAAAGTTAAAAGTAATATCTAAATTTATCTACATTCTATTCATTCATTAAAATGAACCCTCTTATGATACCTCTGCTGTTAGTTGGTGTACTAAAGAATAAACTACCCAAATCTTACAGATATTAGATGATACTGTAGTATCAGGTCAAGGTAATCATCTATAGGCAATATTGATAAAGTGACAAGATACGAAATATGGAATCGATCAGAATAGTGGAATTCGCTTACGTCCTTTAATCGACTAGAAAAGAGCTGGTAATCTTTAAACGGCTGACCATATTTTATTAAATCGTGGCTAAGATCACTCTCGATTACGTCATCTTTCAAATAAAAAACTAGATCAAACTAAGTTGATACCACAGGAATACATGCACACATTAAATATTATTTTCTT
This sequence comes from Heliconius cydno galanthus, assembly GCA_036379175.1. Taxonomy (NCBI): domain Eukaryota; kingdom Metazoa; phylum Arthropoda; class Insecta; order Lepidoptera; family Nymphalidae; genus Heliconius; species Heliconius cydno. The sequence continues at coordinate 701,055 of JAKRZM010000527.1, read as the reverse complement.
TGCAATATAGAAAAATATTTCAAACATTATTTGGATTTTTTAAAACAAATGCACGTAAACATAACTTAAATATATAAAAAATATAGGTAAGTACATTTTTTTAAGGTATTTTGATTGTATTTGCCACTTACTTCAACAGTATAATAACTTTATAATAATTAAAAAAAACACTCTATTCTCTAACAAAGAAATACAGTTCCAAACATTTATTATGTTTTTTAAATATGTCTCAAAATATAAATAATATTATGAGATAGAAATTGTATGTATCAACCGTTTTCAATACAAGAAGTATTTCCATAACAGCATCGCCTTGAACGCTTGCACTGAAAGATGTATATTAAATAGAATTTGATATAAATTTCACGTTAGGGTAAGCTATTTTATAGCGGGCGGCGAGCTGCCAACGAAAGATGGATTGTGTTGTCGTAACCAAGCACATCTACTACAATAAGTATGTAAAACAAATTTAAATAGAAAACTTCTATGTACTACAAATGAACTAAAAGAGTAATATTGTATGAACATATCGTACTTACATCGATTGCGTGCTTCTATTTTCTTATTTTTCCTTAACTTAGCAAACATTTTTTAAGTTCACCTCAATGGTGCTGTGATAGCATTGATCGTTTAGACTAAATAATTTAGTACACATGCATATTTCTTAACAATTATATATAATTGTGGTCTGTTTTGCATTTTGTCATGCTATTTTATAAAAAAATAGTTTATAAAATAGCATGACAAAATGTAAAACATACCACCTTTGTCTGCTCATAAGAAAAGAGTGAAACAATCATTTTTAGGGTTCTGTACCTCCAAAGGTAAAAACGGAACTCTTATAGGATATTTTTTTTGTCCATCTGTTCAAGTAAAAGTAAAAAAGTCGATTACGTGGTGGTCTCAAGCTAAAATTTGTATCAAATATTCAGGTCTATAGTCTCTTGAAGAACAGAAGAAATAGCTTTTAAATCAAGACAATCTATTCTTCTCTTCTGTGAATTTACAATACAATTAAAGGAAAAAATCCGAAAAAATAAAATTATTTGATATTTCATAGATAAATATCATCATAAACTTAAATTAATGCAATTGTCAATTTTTTTATAAGTTAAGCTTCCCTTTGACATACAATCGCGAAATTGGTACGAAATTGTCGGTGGGAACATCCGACTCGAACTTAATAGGTTTTTTAAGGCTTCGTCTTTATTTTCTGATTGGTTTTAGTAAACAAAGAATTAATTTCTATATATTTTTATATTTCTATTTCACGTAGCATAGCAAAGCAAAGAACAAGAAAACTACAGCAGAAAAAGAAAATATTCAATTAATTCCAAGGTGCAATAAAAAAAGTTAAAGAAATTAGCCTCTCAACTTTTTTTATCAGGTTTAAATGATACAAAAGGAATTTATCCAATATTGAACGTAAAGAAATTTCAGCAAAGCCGATCCAGTTAAAATACTTGTGTAAAACCTCCAAATCCTTTGAAAATTCCAACGTGAAAATTGGGGTCAAAGTTCGATGTGCCTATAAATTGCGACCAATTGATTCACGAAATTCGGTGACATTAAGCGGAAAGTATACAATAATCCAGTAAATGATTATCAGAACAGCGACGCGGGCGAGCACACAGTTTCCAGGTGCTCCAATCCGAGCGCTTTAAGGATTTAGCCGAGGATTTGCTTTCAATATTAGCCGTCGGCCGCCGAGGGCAGGCCCATTCCGTTCCGCTTCTACCTTTTTTATTATTTTGTCGCATCGTTTTGGCTCCAAATGGAATCATTCCGCCATCTACATTTTTATTTTTCAATTGCCCCCCGATTAGTGGGATTAGTCGGTATCGCTTTTCGATTCTTTGCTCTTTTTGGTGGCAGCTTTCGCGGACTAGCGCCCGACCGCTCTAATGGCTTTCCAGGGCACGAGATAGAGGCACATGAGAGTTGAGACAGTGCTGACGGAGAGGTCTGTATAGATCGTTTGTACTATCAAAAAGTAATTACGAGTTTTATCATTCACACCGCTATAATTAGACAGCGCCGTAGTATTTGCTGTAGGTTTCGTGTATACTTACATAAGCACGTGTGTTCGGTGGCCGACCGCAGTTCGTGCGCGTCACATTTTATCTTTATGGTGGCAAACATTAATGTTGTTTTTTATTTTATCAAGGATTGCCTTAGTCACTGAGGTCTAGGGTCTACATGCGAGCGTACGTGATATCATATCATCCCCGCGTTATATTTATTATATTTGTTCTTAAACAACATATCGTAAATAACTATACAAGTCACATATATTATAACTTTATGCATTTTAAATAATAACACATTTTCTCGTCAATACTATGTAGGGAAATCGTTTTAAACTATAAGAGCTGTAGAAGCAACCTTACCTATAATAATACATCTATTATAATAATAATAATATAATGATTTTAAGCTAAACTTATTATTTATCAAAAATATAAAAAATAGTATTTCTTAAAATACAGGTAAAGCCGCCGTGGCGCAGCGGGACAAGGGTGTGACTGTAACGCGAAGGTTGTGGGTTCGATCCCACTCGAGGAAGTAAAATATTTATTTACATTTATATTTCCATTTCTTCGCTCTGATGTCGAGGCAAAGCGCAGCGTTGTGTTCTGCCTCTCAACACGCGAAACCTCCAGAAGTCAGCAGAAAGTGCGGCTGAAGTGTCTTAACACTAGGTTCCCTCTAAACGCCTAACTTGCTGTATGCGGGATACAGCGTGAAGCTGATTTGATTTTTGATTTTATCAAATACAAGATTTTCTTAGAATAAATATTGCCAGTACCTTTGTAATACACAATATAAAAAAGGGTTATTTTAATTAATTATACGTCTTAAATGAAATTACTATATGTAACCTTTCATAATAAATATATCAAATATTATTTTCGTAGTTTCAATATTATAGAACTCTGAACACTGGAAATAAAGTATACCATTTATGTCTCAGCCAGTCACGTGAACAACGTCATATCATTATAAAATTGCTGCATGTGTATGGTTTATTGTTTTACAAATTGATAATACAGCTTATCTACTGGTCATAAACTTGGGAAAATAAGACTGGTGATATTTAAACAACGTATGTACGTGATGATGATACAAATACAACTATACTAAAAATTGTTGAATTTATTTATTTCTTTTTTTTATCAGCTTCACGCTGTATCCCGCACGCAACAGGGTAGGCAGAGGGAACTTAGTGTTAAGGCACTCCGTTCCTCTCCCGCTTGCTGCCGAGTTCTGGAGGCATTGCGTGTTGAGTGGCAGAACTTAACGCCGCGCTTTGCCTCGATTATTATTTCTTATTGGTTCTAAATAAGGCATAGATTTTTTTATACTTAATTTGCAATTACCAGGTGATTTCTGAAAGTTTTCTTCACGCAAATCGTGAGCAAACGCTTTGGGAGCTTTGGGAAGTGTTTATCCTCTCTACCATTTTTCTGATCCTCTAACTAAAATTTCACAAGAGTAAGAACATTTTGAACTCTTATGACCTCTTTTTCTATTAAAGAGATTTCTCTATACAAAATTAGAATAATATTATTTTAACAGGTAAGATATTAGTATTTCGGATACTTATATGACTATTTAATTGATTTGTAGATATCTCAACATTTGTGTGCTAATAAATAATACAGGCGTCGCAGGAAAAACATACGAACAGGTAGGAACGCATGTCAATAGTTAACTGAGCGAGGGCTAGGTTTGGGTGGAAAGGATCAAAACGGGATTAGAGGAACGACAACCAATCAAGGGTAACTGGACTGCTATACCTACACGAAATAAATGCGCCACATAAAACTTACAAAATATTACATGATTTCAAACTCTAATATGTAACATTAAGGTTCAAAATCGTATATGTTGTTAAGTTTATTGATGTTTTGTTTCGGAGGGAGGGTAGATCGAGGAGGGCGAGGGTACGAGTGCAGCCTCCGCAGACAATCTTACAAGTTAATTGTGTTCCGTGCCTGAAGCTGCCTGACTACAAAATAATATCGCACTCAACGTAGCTTGATATACTCAGTTGGTATATGTATTTACTTATTTATATGATTTGAATTAAGACGCGATCTTATATTCAATTTATTCAATTTACAATTGTTTAATTGTAATAATAAATGTATATACTTATAAAGTGGACAAAAGATGGCTGTTGATGATGATGATACTTATAATGATGATAATATATAGTAGTTTGATTTCCGTTATTTTGAATTTATATAACTATTTTGGATAATGGGACTTGAACCAGTGTTTTCCCGGAGTTCTTTCTCACTCAATAATATTTTTTTCTTTCGCAATAAAAAATTGCGAGTGAAAGTTGCACATTTTTTTGCACGTGGAAATTAAAACAATTGATATTTTGAATTATTTTTCGTCTAAGTCTAAAACATTGAAAAATAAGACAAATGAACTGAAAATTTAAACTCATTAAAGTTTATAAGATCTAAGGTTTTAACCTATATTACATCGAAACGATTATTTCGATGTAATATAGCCTACTCTATAAATGGATTCTGGCAACACAAAAAAAGTTATACAGTTCGTACTTATAGGCTCTGAGTGTCCGTCAAATGAACACTTCTGTTTTGTAACATTAGTATAGAAATATAGATAAAATATTTAAATAAAGAATAAAAGAAACATACCTTAATAATCATTGCAAAATTTTAGGCCTCTATAAAAATACTTCGCAAATTGTACCTAATATCTTGAAAAACGCAAATAGAACGCCGCCTTACAGAGAGAGACATGGCAAGTAAATAAATACGCTTCACTTGGATTTATTGCGTCTACTCGTGCAGATATAGAATATTTTTATACAGAATCACTTTAATGCAAACAAAGACATTAAATATTAACAATTTATTAGTGTTTTTTTATATTTTTTTCTCTTTTTACTTACTTTAATCATGGAAAGAGAAGCTAATGACTCATAGCGTGAAGCTGAAAAACGAAGAATGTTCTGTTGGTTATGCGTTACTAAAGTCTCTGCCTAATTTACGTCTATGTACAAGGCAGAGCCTTCTGGTTATTGGAAACTTTTGGCTTACCTTGTTTAAAGTTTGAAAAGAACATATATTTAAAGCTATAACTAGAGAACTGAGGCCAGTTGTGGCGTAGAAGAGCAAGTGTGCGATTGTAAACGCGACAAGTTGTGGGTTTGATTACCACTCGAGGAAATAAATTATTAAACGTTTTCAGTTCCTAGCTGTGGTTACTAGGCAAAGCGAGATATCGAGTTCAACCACTCAACACGAAATGCTTCCAGAATTTGGCGGAAAGTAGAGAACGGAAGTGTCTTAATGGCAACGAAGTGTTTTAACACTAGGTTCCAGGTCCCCTCTGCCTACCGCCCTGTGCGTGATACAGCGCGAAGCTCTAAAAGACCGAGAGATACTTAATTGTTGAAATATTGCCTGTAGCGAAATTATAATATTTAATTTATTTATATACATTTAAACATGCCCGCTTTTCTTTACGAGTATGTTACAAAACAAACATGTATCATAAATATTCTAGTAAAGTCGAGCATTTTAGACATGCCCAAAGAAAATTATAACTTATGATATCAAAGCATTCAAGTGGGTACGACACCAAGGGAGGAGGGAGGAAGGGAGGAGGGGGGAGGAATGAAGATTTACGATCGCGGCATAACGAGGGCTAGATGAGGCGTAAAGATGCCCAATTCTATATTATATCTACACCAGGTTATAAACCATTTTATTATGTACATTTCTATTAGTATCGTTTTGGGTAAAGCTATAGTTTGTTTTGCTCGAACAATGTTCTTTAATAATTAATTAATAATATTGAAACATTTAAAATTAACGAAAATTAAACTTTTGAAAAGATTTTTTTTAACAACTTAACGAGACAATAGTAGTTCGTATTAAAAATAAGTAAGTTCGTTTATAAGTACCAAAATGTACGAGACTACTCGTGGACACTACTAGTGTCGAGGCAAAGCAGCCCAAAATTCGGGCAAAGTGGAAAGTGTCTTGTCGAGTGAGGCGAGTGTCTTTCTCTTCTATGTGCGGGAAACAGCATGAAACTAAAAAAAAGTTTTTCATACAAACTTACTACATTAATATTTCTTTCATTGTGATAATAAGCAACTAACTCTATTGGAAAAATTTAAGATGATAGTTTTACTTAATCTGTAAAAATATAAACCTTATAAACTGATAATGATATGTATGTAGTTAGTACGTGTAGAGAATTTAGTAACTGAAGTATTTAAGAGAATGAATTTCAATTGTAATTTATAAATAGTTAATTTTATTTTAATCTGATCAATTAATATGTGTATATTGTTATATATTACAGGCTGGCAATATTATTATTTTTTTATACTCGCATGAGACACAGCAATCTATAGAGTTCCAGGATACTTCATGGACACTTAAATGTGCTATTAAATGTTAACAGTACTACTATTAACAGCGATCGACATTGTAACAGACCACTTAAGATAACTCAACAGGCTGTATATCTTAATGTATGTATTCATTCCTTTATTTTATTAAATTTTATTATTTAAATATTCCAATTTCCAGTTTCTAAGTGTAGGTAAGTAAAATTACAATCAATTAGTCTTCTTTTATATAATATTTAAATAAAATCATTTTCCAGTTATGTTTTAATATAATTATTAATATTGCAAAAGTATTAATTTGGAATATTGTAAATTCATTATCCAATCATCTAGCAGCGTTATGCTCAATTATATAAAAGTTCTGCACCGAACGATATAAAATTACAGATTTTTTTAAAAGAATATAACATGAAATTTTCTATGCGGCTATTGTTATCATTCTGAACGTTTATTATATTACATTATTATACTCTATAACCTTTTTTTAGCTTTACGCTGTGTCCCGCACAGCTGAAATTCGTGTGGAATTCTTGGTGAGCGAGTTCGATTCTTTCTCTCTTCTATGTATTTGTAATCTTCTTTCTTCTTCTTTTTATTTGTAACATTGGTGTAAAATTAAAAAAAACTTATTTTATTGCTTGCCAATTGTTAAAACGAGTATATGTATACAATAATAAATAAGCTTTCAAAGATAATAATAATTATCTATTATTCTGTACAATATTCTACTTATACATTCTGCATTGGTGTAAGTTTGCCGTAGAGAAATGCGAACTGTAGCTGGGGAGGCGAGATAGGGAGATAACTAATTTGTGGATTAACATTATTTGCAAATGTAATTTGTATTCATTTGAACCATACGTATCTTTAGCTTGAGAATTATATTTCACAATATACCGAATATAAATTATAATTGAAGAATTTTCGTTTATGTTGCTTATGCTTATAATGAACTCAATAGTCTTTAATTATTTAGAAACATAAATAATAAAAATCCACTTAATAAAAGGAAAGAAATGAATAAATACTCTACGTATTCAACAAACTGTAGTATTTTAATTAAACAAAAAAAATTCTTGCTTTTAGTTAAGTATTAAAAGATGTTTATTTAAAAAAATATCCTTTTTCATATTCAGATGAATTATAATAACAAAGATAAGACATTAATCTTAACTATTTATCTTTAGTATCATGATTCTTAAGTTTTTAAAGAAATTGTAACATTATAATTGAAAGACTTAATAGTTGCATGTAACCATATTATACTTTAAATTTCGCATTTGTAAATAATATTTAATGTTAAAATGGATCCATTTAAAGTATAGATATATTACCTAATAATAAGTGAGCCGCAATCACTAAAAACAGCGTACGCCCATCGCCCCATACCTACAGACGCTATCGCTACAATTTTGAAACAATTACCTTGAGCCCGATATCGTAAGATTAAGAAAGTCCACGGTCGGAATTAGGATTTGGAGGCGAATGAGGGCGAGGCGCTCCTTAACAGCCCGACTCCACAAATTGCGGACCTTAACGAGACTATAAAACTCGACGCGCTCCACGAAGACGCCACAGATTGTACTCAGACTTAGTTCAGGATTAATGGTGTAGAAAACAGATTATCATTGGCTGGATTTCTATTAACTGGAAGTCGAGACCCCTGCCACCGGCGCGTAAAGACATCCGATACCACTGTTATTATTTTCCACATAACGGTGCGATGCTCCCAATTTAATTCTATCACGATCTGTCGGGTTTGAACGACAGAACAATAAAGTTGGTTGAGTGGTGACAACGCGCGCTAGCTTTCATTGGCGCACGCGTTTTTTTTAGCTCATTAAAAATTGTATGAAAAAAGAAACGAATGTACGATTACAGTACACATGCTTAATATAAATAAATTTAGACATTTGTTACTATTATTTTTTTTATTATTTCCTTAACCAGTATATACATCAGCAAAACCCAAATTTCTGTTAGATGAATACTTAACTAGTATCAGGAAAATGACTCACGAAAGCGGAGCCAAAACTGAAAACATATTTTAAAGTTATTACATAACAATAATTATTTTGAACGAACCGCTTAACAAAATGAAGGCTTCATTGCGCACTCGAATACTCTTGAAAAAAGTATCAATATACCAGTACCATCACGAGGAGAGCAATAAAAAGGAAAGTAATCATGCAAATTGGTTAGGAGGAAAGTTGAATTAAAAAGTGGATCGGTGGGAGGTAAGTATAGGGGGGGAGGTAATGTGTCTTAATGACCGCAATGGATGAGTCAAGTAATCCATGGAGGCAACCTTCAGCTCTCGCTCGTTAGTTCACGAAATGTTTCGGAAAGGTTTACTATATGGCAAATGTTTTGTACATATTTACAAAGATTTATAATACGTAAGTTATTTAAGTAATATAAGCCTCTAGTATTACTATAAGGAGTCTTCGTCTCTAAGTATAGATTTATTTTTTATTAATTTACTAAATTGTATTTTGACTACTATACTGTACAGGAACGAGTATATGTTAATAAATACAGCTAAATAAAATTATTTTCTTTTATAAGTTCGATCCTTAATTGAAAACTAAAAAAATCAATAAATATAAATATATAACTATCTTATTCAACGATATTAATTACCTAATATTTTCTCTGTCTAAAGACAGTATTAAAATACATCTTTAAAACTTTTCTTTTTTTGGCGATATAACATATTCTTACATATTGCAACAAAATAAAAATTATTTATTTACCATAGTATGAAATATTAAATCAATGACAAAAAAACAATAAGAGCTAGATGGTAACGGAATTCACTATACGTAGACCGTCTACGCAACGTAGTAGTCGCATATTACGCTCGTAGTACGACGACGGAGCACGACATCATCAAATCAACATTTGCAGATTCGCGAAGATTTCGCTGGAGATTTAGAGGTGGAAGGAAAATAAAAAAGTTCGTAGTGGAATCCCGCTTGATCCCTGTTGCCTTTATGGTAATGCCGGGATGCGTGTATTCGACTATTCAATTTATATTTTTCCCTTCGCCTTATTTCTTTTGCTACGAAATTATCTATCCTTCGAATTTCGTTTCGCACTGTATTGTATACGGATTCGACGTTTGCGAATAAGGTACGAGTTCGCCTGAAAATATCACAGATAACCGCGGTGGATTGGCTTTGTTCCCGACTTCAAAGAAGTTTTCTTTTGGATATATTTGTGTATAAATTCACCCGGCTGCTACGAGCCGACAGTTAGAACAAACTTTACTGAATACTGCACTGGCTTCGTGGTATACTATTTACTACACTAGCACGTCTCGATATACCCACTGAAAGACTGAAACAGTGTAGAACTCAATAATTGTTTTAAACAATCTTCAGATATTCTAATGTAACCTTTAAATTGAAAGATACTTTTGTTCGTTGAATAAAATTAGTGTTTTAAGTAGTTACCGATAAATCTTTATGAAAAACAAATTAGGCGCTTAAAGCGTTTGACATTTTATACCAAAATGCCCCTGTACAAGTACAAGTAGGCATGTTCAAATTTAACGTTGTTCTTCCTCATGAATAAATCATAAGAAGTAAGCGGGGCTCGACGCCTTTATAATTCTACATAATACATTAAAACGCTGTACAGATTGCCTTCTGCTTTAATAATATAAACTTAATGGGAATTGCCATGTGAAGCGATGGATGCTATCATTATATAATGGAAATATTAATAGTATCTTACAGTGCCTGCCTACTATCTTCTGATTGTAACAGCTTCTTAAACTGAATATTTAATTGTGATTTTATATTACTAATTTTCATACAAATATACTTAACAACTTGTACGTACCTATGGTAAAAATATCTTGTTAAATATTTTTGTTTCTTTTTTTTCAGCTTCACGTTGTATCCTGCATGTAGTGAAGGCAGTGTTAGACTAGTGTCATAACACTCCGCTCCCCACTTTTCGCCAAATTCTGGAGGTATTGCGTGTTGAGTGGCGGAATTCAATCAGAGCGAAGAAATTAAAATATTAAATATTACATTTCCTCGAGTGGAGTCGAACCTACCACCTGTCGTGGTGACAGTCACACTCCGCCACGACTGGCCTCAATGGCCTGATATGGCCTTATTGAAATTAATAAGTAGATATATAATAGGCGCCACTATATCAATTTCAGAAAATTGCAAAGATGATTTAATTCATTCTGCAATACCTAGGCAAAGGGTATCTGTAATCTTGAATAATAGCCGCCATCTGTCTTTGCAGCGTTCACGAGAAATTACACGTTTAACATTCATTTAACTGCAGCTTCACTGTTTCTAACTTCATTTTTAGATTTAAGAGATGATTTTCAATCGTTCCATTGATTTTAAAAGTAATCTTTTCTTTTTAATAAATATATATTTTTAAGAAAAAAAACAAATATTTCTAGGTACGATATTAGATTTTAGATACGGTAAGAGGTACATGTAATGATTAGAAATAAGCTATGTAGTAGTAGTATATATATATTTTTTTATTTCGTTCGTCTATAATGCTAAATGAGAAAAAGTGGTTCTTTACTGATTTTTATTTGAACTTTTAAGCCATAGTGTGAAATAATAATTTTAACTTTTTTTTATTTGAACTATGGTGCAGCACATACCTATGTAAATGTCATCGGTTGATATACCTTTTATACTTTTCTTTTCATTACTATTTTATAATTAAAAACAATGAAATAAGTGGGTACTTAATTAATGAAGATATAAATGTAGGAAATCTTAAAGTTATCTATGATTAATATATGTAAGTACTTATATAAAAATCTACATTTATTCTAATGAATATATTTCAAACAACCTTATATGTTCAAAAACTAATATTAATATATTTTTTCAACTACATATTCAAATAGAAAGCATAATATATACATCAAGAAGAGTCTTTAAAAATCCAAGGAGCTCTTTAATATATCGAGTATTTCAGTGCAACGATACAGTTGTTTACAGTGGGGGTGGGGGTGGGTAGGGGTGGAGGCAAGATGGCGGCGTCGCCAGGCAACGGTGCAGCTTCTTAATCGACCGCCTCGCCTCGGACGCTTTATGTAAGTATTGTATTGCACTTCTGAAAATGTGATGTTTAGTAAATAAGGGGAACTGACATTGGAAGATAGAGACAACTTTTGACTTTTTAAATCTGAAATTATTTCTGATTTACTTATTAAAAACCAATTACATCATTTATATACAAAATAGAATTAATAAATTAATTACAAAGTAAAAATCGAATTATAGATCCTGCTAGAAGCTTGAGCTTCTAGGGTGGCAAAAATGGATGCAAAAAATGAAAATATTATTATGTATTAAATGAGTAAATCAGTTCACCATATACCTATCTATACACTTAAAACTGACTTGAAGAAAATATCAATAATATGTATTTCGGCAGAAGATCGACAGGCGCTTCTCTACAGTTTAAAACAATAACATAGGTATATCAAGTTGGCCTTTGACATTGGTATGTCAAAGGCCAAGCCACTAGGCTTTCTATAGTATATACTTACTTAATATGATATGTAGGTATATTAATTTTTATTTTATATGCATTGTTCCTAAGATTTTCCTTCTAATATTATAAATACATTTATGCAATTCAAAGTAATTATATTGAACTTTACATAAAAAGCTTGAACAGTTACAAAACACCGTAAACATAACTTTCACACGTGCGGTGCATCATAAAATAAAAATCTCATGTGCATCAGCTATTTCATAGCTACGAGTATATCTCCGAGCTCGCAAAAATGTACCAAGACGAAGTAGAGTCGCGAAGTTAGCCGCAGTTAGGGAAGATTTGTCGCGCCGCCAACTAATGCTGTTCTCGTGCTCTTGTAAGTAAAAATTATGATTATCGCCCGGCGAGCGCTGAGCCCTTGATCCCTAACTAACGGTGAGGATCCGAGACGGAGACTTTCCTTTTCTTCCAACTATAACTCTTTTTTATTGCCGCCCTCTGCACTCGATGCCCACTGGATTACTTACTGGGCTAACTGATCGCGACCGTAAACTCTGGCTCCGGATAGCCCTCGAATTCTCTTTCCCGTAAATTACGGAATGAATGGCCCTGTGGAGGATGGTTCGGTTTTAAGATGTTATTTAGTAAGTGTTCAAGGGTAACTGTTTGATTTTCATTGTGATATACGACATTTTGATTTCTTGTAATAGCGAATTAAATAAAAGCTAGCTATTGTGCTTTACTTTATTATATTAATTTGTTTTGTTATAATAATTAAAAATATAAAAATCGATAAAATTCTGTGTTACAGTTTGAAACATGAATAACGAATGAAATAGCGTAAATGTTTAAATATTTTGCTACACCTACAGTCAAGTGGTTATGAAGAGTGGAAAAAAGAACTGTAACGTATATTATATTTTCAGCATATCCTGTAAAGACACAAAGGATGTCCTGGAAACCTTCCAAGATACATTTAGGATTAGGACACAAAAAATTGATAGTTACTTGTCTTACAAAGATTTGTGATTAATAATAGTTTTAACTGCTATTAGGATTAGGTACATACATTACAGACGAATTTGTGACCAAAAATACTTATTATATGCTATAATAAACAAAACGGGAAAAGTAGAATATCAACAGAAATGAGTTGCTAATAAAAAGAAACACAAGGGTTAGAAAATGTATTTCTTCATCCTAATACTTGTACAAGCAGTAAGTTTATATCTAAAAGGTATATCGCCAGTGTACAGTCGCGTCACGTGGCGTATGAGGACAAACAAGAATGTCAGTGCGTTAGGACGGTTTCAAGTGTTATTCAGAATATGGACATCGTATACGTGACCGGCTGTGGAGGTTTCGTGTGTGGTACAAGCTTTTGTATCGATAATAGTTAATTCCGTTTTCTTTTCTTGTTTTTTTTTAGTTTCACGCTGGATCCCGCACATAACAGGATAGGCAGAGGGAACCAAGTGTTCCACCGAATTCTAGAAGCATTTCACGACGACTGGCTTCAATTGTTGAAGTCGAGTCCTTCTGTAAAAATTAATATAATTCGCAGATTTCCACTTAAATATCTATTAAAAATTAAATATAACCAAACTTATAGGTATAGTTTAATTGGAAATGTGTAATTTATTTTATTAACCGACTTCTGTAAGAAAAGGAGGTTATCAATTCGACTGTATTTTTTTTTTTTTTTTTTTTTTTTTTTTTTTTTTTTTTT